>VVHJ01009835.1:22189-47478 GCA_015107715.1 Tylochromis polylepis | reverse complement strand
AAACCCTTTTTTTTTTTTTTTTTCCCCCCCCCCCCCCCAAAAAAAAAAAACAAAAAAAAACAACAATTTTCTTTGCACTAAGCATGAGTTATGTTTGTAAGAGACTGCCAATCTTAATGGAGTGCATGAAAAGACTGTGTGTGCAAGAGTGCAATAATCCATGTCTAATTGAAATGATTGGCAATTTCACAATGGAAATGGAGAGCTCTGTCTTTGTGAGGTGGAGCTGAGCAGAATTAATTAGTATTAAAGAAGAGGGCAGATTAGAGCTCTGAGGCCACGCTGGAGGCAGAGAAGGGCAGACCAACCAAACTTCCAATCATGGCACTCTGTATGCATTAACATCAGTTACACTACACACAAGTCTCTAGTTTGATCACGCAAATGAAGTCAGAAAGAACGAACCATGCTTTTTGTGTGAGAGATGAAACTTGGCGGAATGGAAACCTGAAATAAAACACTTTGGGAGGGTGCTACTCAGAGCAGCTCATCATCGAGGACCACAGCTGCTGCTAACGAATGTCACAGAAGGACCAAGAGAGCCCACACAGCAAAATCACACCATCACACTGCTCGGAAGACTTGCCTTTCCTCCCATTTACCGGTGGGCCTTGGGGTTTTTCCTCACTGCCTGCTGCTCGTGGGGAGACAGATGGAGGTTCATGAAATGGTGCAGCACTGAAACTTTATACTTTACGTCACCGCAATATCACAGCTCATTCCGCTCGGGCCCAGACGCAGCTGTACATATGCCAACACAAGTCTGCACGCACGCACGCACGCACACACATACACACACACACACACACCACAAGATCTGATGTGCACAGAAAAAGTTATTGCATAGAAATGCCATGGGCTACTTGTTAATTATTCTGCTCAGTGTGTGATTATCAAAAAAGATTGTGTTATAATACGCAATTGTATAGTTATATTCATAACACAACATACAACCATCCTACCATCCGAAGGTATCATTAACGGAGCGCTGTTTAAAAATACAGTTTCCTTTTAGAGACCTTCCATGAATATCCACTGTGTCAGTCAGCGCTATAGCTGTGACAGTGTTGAGTAACAGCACCACACAGTCAAAGGACAGAAGTGTACCACGTAAACAGATGGGAAGGTAGGAAGTAGAAACCGTGGGGAACTCCAGTTTCTGCCAACACTCTTGCTGCTCATTCAAGCCTGGGTTTGAATGTACTATACATCAGCGTGTACTGTACAGCACTCTCGAGCAAAAAGCAAACTCCACACACTCAAAACGTCGAGGCTTGCATCCGCGATGTTTCATTTTAAAAGATTTGCCATGACGCAAGAGTAAAAGCCCGTTGCTTCAGAACACTGTTTTCTCAGTGATAAACACACCTGGATGATCATTTTGGGGTTCAGGCGCCACGTGCTCTTCCCCTGTTGCCACACATAAACAGATACATGCATACAGGACAGTTAATGTATCTGCCAACTAGGCGTATATCAATATTCCAGCTTCTCCCTGGAATAATACAATAATATGGATCCAGTGTCGAAAGGTCCACACGCACACAAAAGCACACGCAGATTTGCACTGCATAAGCCAAGTGTCACACAGCTCTGTGGGAACCACAGCGCAGGGTCGGATCAATGCCTCCGATCCCCTCTGCCCGTGCAGTGCCGCTGTCCTATAAGAAATAGACTAAAACACAAAGAGCAAAAGAAGGAGAGAGTGAGAGAAAGGAGAGAGATGCGAAAAGGCAGAGTGCCTGTCAAAGAAAAAAGAAAAAAACAGGAGCAAGCGAGGTTGGGGGCAGGTATGAAGAGGAAGAACAAATAAAGGTGACACAAAGGAGCAACGGAGAGGTCCAGACACACAGAGAGCTTTTGAGTGATGAAAAGATGGCAAAGATACAAAATAAGAGTGGGAATGAGAGAGAGAGAAACAGAGCAAAGGGGAGAGAGCAGGGCTGGCTGGCAGCTGTACAGAAGACAGGGAAAGCCCTTGTGGACTCTGACAGTGATAAAAGGGTTGTGTGAATACTTTGACAAGTTCACCAGAACTGCACGAGCTTCTTCTCTCTAGAGTTGTCTCAGTCATTCCCCACAGTCACCGCAAAGCTTAGAACAACCCTTTTACAGCATCCAATTTAAAGACACACGTGAAAACAATCATTGCCTTCATCACAGTGCTTCATATCACAATTCATTACAACAACACACAACAATTTGCCAGAGGAGTGCTGAGTAACACTAAGGACTTCACATGTCTCTGTACAATGTGAACAAATTCAGACTTTGCTGTAATTATCAAAATTGTGGAGTTTAGCACAGAATAGCACCATATTTGCTTTGGTGAAGTATCTCAGCAGTCCAAATGTTCCAAAGAACAAATTATTTGCAGACAGTTAGTAACGATAACTGGTGTGTAACTCAAAGCAAAAGAACAGCAAGGCTACAAATCAACACAACACTGGTACAATCAGTAGGATCGAGGCACCACGATGGCACGGGACATTTTAACTGCACGTTTAAACACAACTGCAACGGGGGGGGGGGTTGAAGGAGGAGGATTCATGATGCACACATCAAGTTTAGCCTCCACTAAACCGAGCTACCCACCCAGTTGCAGACAGGGTTTTGGCTTTCGGAGGGAGGTGCAGCTCAAGCAGCAATTCCCAGTCCGAAAGACGAAACCCAAACATTCAGGTACAGACCTTCACAAGGCTCTGTTCCTTCGTCTCCATCTTCTGAGAGAGGAATGGAAAAGGAACCGAGCAGAGATGTTAATGGATGGGAGCCCAAAGTGAAAACCCACAAAACATAAAGCGATGAAAAATCCTTGTACTTTTGATAACATCTACAGCTTCTGCCAACACGTTCCACCGGCAAATAATAATAATCCCTTTGGTCAGTAAAATAAAACCAAAAAGCTCCTCTTGTGACCCACATGTTCGGGTCATAAAATAGTAACTTTATCATCTTAAAATACTGAATATATGGATGCTCAAAATAAATTCAATTAAGTCTCTTCATAGAGAGTAACCGTGTAATTTAAATTAAAAAAAGACATCCAGGTGACTTACTTCTGTCTTTGCCTGTGGGTGGAAGCTGTGGGAGTTGCCGACCTCGTCTACTGGACATAGGGGTACTTGTGGGACTGGTCTGGACGGATCCACTACGAGGATGTGCCCTATATGACAAAAAGTAGCAGACAATGGCATGAGACATAAAGTAGGAGCTCGATGTAGGTGTTGCACTCACTTTAGAATTACAGCCAAGGAATTTTCAAAGAAGAGAAAAGCGTACATTTGATCGGAGACGAGTAACATGAAAAATAAAACTATGTTCTTTAATGGATAGCCAATATGTGATTTAATGTAGTTGGCTGGGGTCATTCAATTATTTATAATATATGTAATTTAGTCATTGCCAGACACAGCAGGAATCAATCAGTGATGGAAAACACGCTGTCAACTTTATCTCCAAATATAAAACCAATGCACACAGCGGTGATGTTTTGGCACATGGCATGGAAGTGGAGGGCTACATCGACTGTAGGGAGCTGAGCTGCAATAAAAGATGCCAGGTGTGAATCGCATGTAAAGTCGACTCATCAAGCTGCGGGAGAGAAGAGTTGAAATGCAGAAACAGCAGACCAGTGCGACCATGCGTTCAGACTGTCCCCGCAGGCTTCCAACTCAAAAACAAAAGAAGAAGAGGAAAGAGAACAAAAAAAAGTAAAAACAGAATGCCATCCGAGGACAAACGGCATCAGTTGATGTTAGTAATGAAATCAAAGTAAAATGCCGGCCCATCACTGCTATACTCACTCAAGCGTATGAGCAGTGTGTCCCAAATTAAACTTTTTTTAAAAAAACGGAGTCAGCAAGCTATCTACGGTGTCAGGGTCATCGTGCCCGGGATATGTGCAAAGAAAATACAGCACATCCACTGGTGCTTTTGGAGACAAAACAGAAAGTGGTGTGTGAAAGGTGGAGGTGGGTGGAGTGAGGTGGGCTGAGGTGAGGTGAGGCGGGGTAGCGGGGTATTAGGAGGGTGGGAGGTAGGTGAGTGTGATGTGGTATTTTTGGTTCATTCTGGGAGTTAGTCAGGCTCGGGGTGGGTGGGAGCTCATGGGACAGGCTTTAAGCCTGTAGAGGTTTTAGCTGTACAAACATTTAGAAGGTAGAGCGTCTCTGGAGGCAGAAATATTCTTACAGGTTGATTTAAAGCTCAGTGGGGGAGTACAGCAGTTGTAGCTAGGCTGGCTAAACGAACCCTAGTTGTAAAACTGATGCACATCCCTTGTTAAAAGCAGAATACTAGCCTTGATGTTGTAAATGTGCTTTACTGCAGTAAGGTTTGTTAACAAAAAAAAACAAAAACAAAAAAAAAACCTAAACAAATGGATGTGTCTTGAACTACTTATTAATGTTTACATTTTCTGTTGAAATGATTTCTCCCTCCAGCGTGGCTATGCTTCTGGGAAATGAGTGTACAACTAAAAAGTACTGTCTGCTTCTATGCCACGTTGGCTAGCTCTGATCTCTGATCTGGGTCACACCTCGTCAAGGCAGGTGAGGGGGGGGCGGACCTCCCAGATGGCAGAGAAGGCATGGACCTCATGAGCGAAGAGTCGTGGGGGCGTTCAGTGGAGCGTGAGCGGGACGTGGGGCGCTCTATAGTGGGCCGCTGGTCTGCAGAGCGGGACCTGCTGTGATACTCGTGTCTATCCATGGCTCCGTGGCTCCTACAGAGGTTGTTGAGAGACAGGCAGGCACTCAGTGTGTCTCCAGCAGGGCAGGGACAGTAAGGAGGGCAAAGAAATTTTCTGCACCCTCAAAACTCCAAAGGATCATGTGGAATCCTGTATTTTTAATTGCTACGCTCAATTTACTACCAATAGCAGAGATACTTCTCAGATGCTAATTGGGTGTTATGTCAAGTGTGCCTGATTTGCAGGTAGTGAGCAACACTACCTAAAGGTAAAGACAAAATGAGATTATGCATAAACTCTTAAAACACATATTATTGTTTATGACTCTCCATGTGTGGCTAATTTACTTTATTTAAAGAGCGGACAACATGGACTGTGCTAGGTGGCTCCTGTGTGCTTTGCAGTCCTTGGTGGAACCAGTGACTTAACTGTGAAGTCCTCAGGACGTGTGCAATGAACAAGGACTATGTGCTGTCTCTCTGTAGGTGATAGGCGAGCATTATGTTTGAGTCAGAGTGACATGTGAGGGAAAAGTGACTGCACTTGGATTATTTTGTCAGCTATATTCTGAAAAATGCCCAGGCAAAAGAACTTTTGGCACAGTGACAATGAAGGCAAATTCAGATGATCTGAAGAGCTGTAGGGGAAAAAAAACAGGTGAGGATTCTCAGCTGGGAAAATTATTGACGACGTACAGAGAGGAACAAAAAAAGAAAAGGATATTTTCACACAGAAATGAATTCATCATTAAATAAATTCACATATTAAAGACAGTGAAGCGAAAAAGGCACCTCAGTCTTGAGAAGCAGAGGGGATTTCAGAGCATGCTGCTTGGTAATGTTTGTATGTATGTTACCAGTTTCAATTCATAATATTTTATAGTTTTCATACTTTCATACAGAACAAAAAAGTATTGAAATGAACCGCTGCACACACTGTTTGCTGAAATACAAGAAAATATTGGTATACTGTACGAACACGATAGATATGTGGAAACGTCTTCAGTCAAACTGGGTTCTAATGATAACAAATACTTTACAAATAATTTCATTAGATCAGTCCATTTTGTTATTGCCTTTTACTGTCTGTAGTCTTCTCCAGTATGAAATATTGTCCAGTAGAGGAGATGTCCTGATGAAGGCTCATCAGTCAGTGACCTTACAAAATCTATACCTACAGTCATTTACTGTCGTCATCAACACTTTCACCAGCGGGTCCCGTTCTCATTAGGTTGTTACAGCCAAGAATTTTTGAGTGATGTGAGGTTACGTCTGTTCAAGCATCACATTACGTGTAATTCAGTGGACACAACAGTAACACACAAACAGCTCTGCTCACTAGATTCTCGCAGGAAACTCCAGAATGTTTGTTTTCTCAGCTCGGGAAAGTTGCTGCATTAATTCATATGTGCTGCATACTGTACAGGCTTTGTCCTGCTTTAAGTGCACTCTGGAGGGTTGCACTTAAACTACAGAACCATGAAAAACCTTTTCTGCAGGCAAATCACCCAAAACTAAAACATCTGGCAAAAAGGTTCCAGCACCACTAATGCTCTTTGTTGCTAGACTCTTTTCTTTTTCTCATCCAAGTGGCTTTTGTGTCTGTATTGTGCCCTCATTTCTTTTCAGGTCTTACTATGCCTGACTGCAGACAGAAACAAACTATCTATATGAAGAGTGGAGGGAAATCTACTGTAGTCCTCTGTGGATAACTCTAAAAGGTTGGCTACTTTCCTGTCTCTGTCAGTTTAGACAAAAGGAAAGGCACAGAGAAATAGATAGACAGCTCTTGTTAATGGGTATCTAGGTTATAGGCTGAGCCTGAAGTCGGGCCAAGCCAGGCCTTAGGGAAACTTTGTGACAGTTTTATAAAGTCAGTCGGGCTCTTGGGCTGAGTTCAGAAGACTCATCAGTTTTTTTTTTCTCCTGGAGAGGAGAGAAGTAGCACAAACATCACGTTATTTCTGACTGGAAGCCAGATGGCAGCAGGCAAAAGATTGAAGCCATGGTGCACCGGGGCGCCAGCGTGGGTCGGGAATTGATGGGTGTCAGCAGGCCTTTCTATAGGTGCTTGAAACAGCCCAACGATCCATTCAGACCATACAGAAGAAGTCAAAGGGCCACTGTATGGATGACTGTAAGTTCAACTGTCAATAGCATGTTAAATTTAAAAAAAAAAAAAAAAAAGACAACATCAATAATAACAAACACCACTGATCAACATATGGCTGTTTGCATAATGCGCACGGGTACACAATGACATCAACAAAGAAACAGTCAAGTGCGAGCCAGCACTTACACAGCCGACATCAGCAACACAAATAGCTCTGAGCCTCATCGTACAGAGGCAGTTGTGTAACATAACTGTACAGCCACACAACCTCAGAGCCGTGATGACTCCTTAACAAAAACCGATATCAGAGAGGATATCATTTTCCGTCATCACCTGTACGATCATGGATAAATTAAAGACGGACGAAGAACAACTTCAGGAGACCACAAGACGGCGGGCGCAGCAGCGCGTGTCAGTACCTCTCATAGTCATAGTCGGAGGAGTAGGCGCCCTCTGAATAGGCACGGGTCATCCTAGTGGAACGCAGTAACCTGACTGCTTCCTCGCGGCAGATCGGATACACACGATGGTTCCGGCTGCCGAGAAAATATCACAACTGGTCAGCGCTCGATTTTTTAATTTTGTTTCACCACATGGGGGAGGCAACATGACAAAGAAGCTGGAATTCAGATCTCAAAACTGAATGCCTATACAAAGTACACTGATGCGCTGAATGTACCCACACGACTGCTGGGGAAACCACCTCTGCTGGACAAAACTTCACAACCACTCAACACTTATCCATTTAACAGTATGGTCAACAGGTGCTCTTTTAGTGGAAAGCTTTAAAAAAAAAAAAAAGACAAGAGACAGATTGAACTTCTCCAAAGCCTGCACTTATGCACATGATTTATTCTAGAGGATTTAAATGCTTATATGATAATGAGATGGTGAGAGAGAGCAATGCTGATATTGGATGAAGTGTATGGCTATTATCCAATCAACACGATGCACCATGGGAAAGTAAACAGGTCTGTATATATTTAATCTTTGGCAGAAGAAATGTATACTGATACACATACACACAAAACACTCATGGCACTGACAATGGACAGGTCAGCTGAAGTGATTTACACCTCAAATCCACAAACCCATGTGGCTTTTTAAAGCATGCCACGGTGTCAGTGATATGTCTTCAATACCCTAATGGACGCTTTCCTCAAACAACAACCCAACAAATAAAAATATTTTTTTTTAAAAAATAGGCTTGTGGGTTGGTGCATGGGTGGGGAGGGGGTTTGGCTGGCTGGCAACTGGAGTAGCAAAGGAGGGGCTTCATGCAAGCTCTGGTAAAAGTCTACCTGGAGTCCTTCTGAGGGTCATCAATAGGCTGAGTATGTCTGGTTCGAGGTAGGGTGAGAAAATGGCTGCAACCACATGGAAGGAGGAGAGAAGACAGAGATGGATCTGAGATGGTGAAGAGACAGAAGAGAAGGAGGAAAGGAGAGAAAGACAGCAGATCGGAGACAAAGATCATACAAGCGGACAGCCGGAAGGGTGAGGAAACCAAGGGGGGGTTGGAAAAGAGAGAAAGCTCATAGGAGAGAGGTTGATGTAAACGATTCAGGGTGAAAAAACTGGCAAGGAAGATGAGAGGTGAGAGAAAGCCAAGAAATTGCCCGGCAAGGAGACGACTTCCCCGGCTCTAGTGCACAGATAAAAGTGGTACACAGAAGACGCCAGAAGAGAACAGCACAGTCCATAAACACCTAAACTGGTCCCCTCTGCTGGACCATTAAACTACTTTAGACCTTTTAATGACTACAGAATTTTTTTTTCTTTACATACATTAAAAAAGTCAGAAAACATTAAAAGTGTTAAAAAAAAATAAACCAACAAGGCTCACAGAAAGCTATGAAAGGCATTTTTTACAATATTATAGGATACCTGGGAGAATGCCAAATTCTCTGTGACATTTTCAACTGTTTTCAATAAATAACTGCAAGCTGTTAATTGAAGCAGCTGAAATACACTCAACTGAGCACCGTCCCAGACAATTTGGATAAGTGCATTTTCTGCATCTGACACTGATTTAGCTCCAGCTTCAGAAGTATCAAATAAAGTTAATTGGAAAGGGGGTGGGGGTGGGAATAGCTGCAACCAGGCGGTGCCAAGGCCACAATTGGACTCTTGGAGCAACATTTTCCAAAGCTCACAGAAAATAAGTGCTGATGGAGGATAACTGGCCACTTCCCCTTGACCACCTCTTCCATAAAGATAGTGAAATACAGTACATGCAAATCCTCTATAATGTGCTCAGCACTGGCAACATTTCTTTGGCTCCCAATGTTTCCTGCACACTTTCAGTCTTCCGATTGAAACATCTGCACTTGTCTTTCAGCAATGTAGTCTCACCCAAGGCTGGTGCTCATGTGGGATTTTAACTTGTGACAAAGCTATTTTTAACTCTAAGAATGATCATTTTAATCAGGTATTTCCTGTGCTCATTAATTTTCACTTTTCTATTTGGAAATAAGGAGTGGATGAAGACTGAGGACACAAGTTTAAAGCAGTGGGGAATCCACACTACTGTATCAGGAGGACCCGAATAAAAAACAAAAAACAATACATCACACATTAAAGATGAAAGTGAAAGAAGAAGAACTTAAGGCAAACAGCGCTGTGCTGTGGTGTATGCGTACATAAACAGCTCACTGTTTATCTACTCATCTTGTGCTGGTCAGTATTTACACATGTAAGCTTAAATAAGTAAATGCATGTGCTGCACACAAGTGTGAGCTGAAGTGTGTGTGTGTGTGTGTGTGTGTGTGTGTGTGTGTGTGTGTGTGTGTGTGTGTGTGTGTACCTGTCAGGTGTGCAGTTGTCGTCAGACAGACTGTGGTGCTCCACTCTAGTACAGGAGCTGTACTGAGAAGGCCTAAGGTCAAAGGCTGGGTCCAGACTTATGCTGTGTGACAGAAGCGGACCCATCACCCCTCATGTACGCCACATACTGCCCCCTGCTGTCCAAGAGGCACATGGCCTCATGTTTTACAGAGGCCATGAGAGGTAACACGAAAAATGCTGCACACTACAGAGGGGTGATGTGGTATTTTGAAGTTAAATATAGCAGCATTTAGTGCTACAACCAAAACATGTGGCGAATTTGAAAGTAACCTGAAACAGCATCCGTTTCAGCTGAGCTACTGAACCTATTTTTTTTGCAGATTCCAAAGCATGGAGGCACAAAACTATGACGTACAAAAGGATCACAATGCAATGATCATAATAAAAACCTACCAAAACTATACATGTCGGGCCTTTGGTGCATTGAGCAACTGGTTACCTGGAGGGTGGGGGAACGCTGGGAGAGCGCGACCGCACCCTGTTTATATCAGCTGACCGAGAGCAGTGGTTAGACGACATGACCTGCTCGGGGACCGACAACGTGGAGCTCTGGAAGTCTCTGCCATTTGGCCGGTAGTCTGCGAAAACAACAGTGAATAAAGAGAAGCAGGGGGTGGAGAAAGCAGGAGAGAGAGGGTGCTGCGTTATTTCAGCGGTTCCTTTATTCCCTCACGACACCATAGATGCTACTCGTATGCTTTTTAAATACTTGAGTGCAGATTCCTTTTTTACTTGAGTTATTTAAATCACTAAATATGGTTAATGAACAATAATGAATGCTGCTTTCGCAGACTTAGTTTGACCACCGTCTGTAATAACTTAGAGGAAAAAGGCAAATCTTGGTCAAACTTTCTAAAGCTAAAAGCCATTCTGCACAGGTGACAGACTCATTTTGATATGCTGAGTCTTTATCGTACAAAAAATGAGGAGTGGGTTTCAATAAAAGTGTAAGTCATCTGCTGTGTTAACACTGTGCATTAAACATGAAAATAGCCTTTCAAAAGAATCTGAAACATTATAATGAATTTTCACTGGTAGACTGATTAGTCCATTGAACTTGAAAGAGTTCATTAACCGATAATCAGACGTGGCTAGGAGCCACGGTTAAGGTCAGTGCTTAGCACTATTAATGTTGATTGATATTCAATAGAGTGTATAGAAGATTTAAAATGAGTTAAAGAAAAGCCTGATTCCAAAGTTGGAAAAGATGGAAAGGTAAGAAAGAAATGTTGACCTTCACTTTAAAGGAGTGGCATGTTAATCACATAAGATTCTCTTTTGTGTGTTGTAGATGGAATAAAAAAGATTTCTTTAAACGTGTCAGGCTAAATGACCCATAGAGTAAATTGTCATATGCTGCAAGTCTACCATTTGTTTATTGATATAAACAAATACAAGCTACAAACATTTAAAAAATGACCACAATCCACAATGTCTTCACTCCATTATGATGTAAATTAGATTTTCAAAGGAAAACATTTGTCATTTCTTAAAAGATGCTCCACTAGTCAGCTTCCTGCAGCGGAGCAATCAACTTCCATGCAGAGCCAAATTAAATCTATTCTTCCTCCTGACATGTTGCAGATACAAAGAGGAGATTCTTTGTTGACAATTAATAGGTTTTAACAGGAACTGGCTGCATCGGTGCAGAAAGAGGCAAAAGAGCAGAGGGCTAAAGCAACATGAAACATGTTGCACAGATGTAAAAAATCTTAAAAGTGTTCAGTTGTAAGGCCCATTTGTCTTCTACAGTAGCTACTAGTGTGCACTGCTGTACTGTGTGTAACAGGCCATTTAAACCCCGACGGTCTGTGTTGTGTAAAACTAAAAAAAAGAAAAGAAAAGGTTTTATTCCCCATTTGAACTGTGGAAGCAGATTACGGCAAAAACCGCAGGATGAGATGCGGTGGAGCCTGAGCAAAGGGGAGGGAGCAACCAGGGCTGAGTGAAGGGGTATTCCCTTCACTGTGAATGAAGTGAGGGGGTGGGGGTGGCTGGCATTGTGAGAGGCAGTGAGGGGCTGATGAGAATTTTAAAGAGGTTGGAGGAGGATTTCCCTCAGCTGCGGTATCATCGGCAGGCCTGGTCTGAATGTCTGTCTGTGTGTGTGTGTGTGTATGACACACAGTTTGCTACAGAAACTGTCTATTCTCCCGCTTGTTTTCTCGCATTATTCCAATCACTCCTTGTCCGTGGTGAGTGATGTGAAACGTCCTGCAAACAGTGCAGGTAGCTGTTTCTATCAAGCTTAATTGCAAAAAAATATATAGCATGTCCTGTGGTCTTTCTGTGAAAACTGAGAAGGAGAACTAACAATTATAAAAAGACATGCACATGTTGCCCTCGAATGCAACCTTGAGCTTAAAATTTAAAGGAAGCCTTTTTTTTTTATTATTTTGAAGCCCTCGCTGTCTTTTTCAGAAAAATGTTTCTTCCAGGTTATTATTTCATGTGAGCAAATTTTAAGCACTTCTCCGTCTTTTTTTTTCCCCCTTCCCCTGTCTTATTCTCTCTGGCTGGTAGCAGCTCTGCCTCTGCTTTTCTGATGCAGCGTGGGCGTGCTGCTGAAGCCTTAGCAAGAACAGCAACTAGCAGTGCAGAGGCAGACAAAAAAGCCCTCTGCTCCCTCACTGTGCTGCTGCTGTTGTTTGCTGATGGGCTGCAGGAATTTTAGCCCAATACTGCGAGATGTGATGACGTGTGTAAGCATCTTTCCGGTGGCGACGTGAGTGAGGTTAGCTAAGTCCATTATTAAGAATCGTAATGCAGCTCTGGTGAAACGGAGTGGATTCGATTCACTTACGCCACACAATGATGGCCTTCTTAATATGGCCTTGAACTGTTTATTACCTGTTATTACCCCAACGCCGTCTTCACAATCATAGTCTGAGATCTCACTGTCACTTATCCTTTGGGATCCTTTGAGAGGAAGAAACAGACCGAAAGGTAAAGAAACAGGAAAGAGGAGAGAGAGAGAGAGAGAGAGAGAGAAAGAGGTCATTTTCATTCCCGTTTTCATTTATTTAGATGTTTTTTTGTTTTTCAAATAATAAGTCACCCCTGCTCTGACTGTAACATTCACTGGTCAAAGTGAATGCTCCAACTAAAACAAATAATGCAGCATTTCGCCGCTCGATCCCAACATGAGCAGCCAATCCTTCTTCATCTGAGCTGTGGCACTTTGAAATGGCGCAGTCAATCATTCAGTGCACATGTGAAGGTAGAGACGGGGAGAAGTGATAGGGCTGTGTAGCTCTTTCCTCATCCTCCCCCGGTAGCCTTATCACCCCCACCCCCCACCCAACGCATCCCCACCACCTTCCCACCGTCTTCACCGTTCATTCAACTTAAATCAACTGGACACGTGTGCTTTTTCAGAAATGACAAGTGCTGCACTCTGGCAGTGCCGCTCCCAACCTCTCATCTCAGTTGGCTGAAAACTTTTTACAGCTGTCAGCTCTTTCACTTCACGCTAACACCAACACCCAGAAAATCGTCCTGGTGGGGGAGCAAGCCAGCCTGCCGTGGCTGAAAGAAGCAGTGGAGTGAAGCCGTATGGCATAACGGGCAGTCCTCTTAAGTGTGTTAGGAGGTATGAGGGCCAAAGACTAATAATAGTAAGACAAGGGTCAAAAATATTCTATATAGAGAATATTTCATATTTCATGCATGCGGATAATCAAAGATTTATTTTCTCTTTTTCTTTTTTTTGAGTAAATATGCCAACTGTGTTAGAGGATTAGACCAGTAAATAAGAAGTATCACAAAAGCAACACAGTCGCCTGCTGTTTCTCAGACATTTTCAAGAAGATATTCACAATCAAGACACACAAACGCAAGCAAAAGCAGAATGATGCAGAGTGTGCCAATGGTAATCTGTGAAACTGTTAAGAGGAAAATATTCATAATAGGCTAAATAACAAACAGTACACATGACAGAGGAGAGGCAGGTGGTCATAGGCCAATTATGTCTGTCAGGCAGAGCGGACAGCTCGGGTTTTAATAACATCACTTTAGGACTGAATACAGTTTGGCAGGATCTGGTTTGGGGTTACAGGGTGGGGTTGTGAGCCAGTTAACAGGTGAACACACAGAGAAGGAGAGACAACTGTGTCCTAAATCTCCCCGTTTCCCCCACAGTGTGCGTGGTTCTGCTGCTCTGGGTGGATAAGGAACGAGCGGTGTAAAATATAGACCGACCCTCCACACTAAAATCCATGTAAGGCAGCAGAAACGTCAGCTCTTAAGGGGGAGGGGGGAAAGGGGTGGAGAATTGGGGCACAAGGGTGTGTTTTTAAAGAGGAGGAAGACGACACTCAGATGCTCCATAAAGCTGCAATGTCTGGTAGGGCAAAGGTCTTTACCTGAGTTGTGTGAATAAGAGCCTTTGTCTGTAAAAGCAGAAGCAGTAAGGTAGATGTGACATGGACAACAGAAACAAAATATGCAGAAAAAACAACAGCTGTAAAAGCCTTGATGACCTGAAGCAGCAACAGAAAAAGCCAGCAGGCAAAGAGCACGGGCACTGATCAGATAAATATATATGGCTTGTTAATGGAAACAACTACAAAAATCAGAAAGCTACCTATTGCTGCTTTTACACCTCTGTGATTTATTTATCTCAGTGCTAAAATTTTGGTTTCTGAGTGTTCGGTGCCACGAGTCTGTCGGCACAGATATATTTGTATGATGGCAAGCTTCAAGTAATAAAAAAGGAACAAAATCATCATTGAGGTATAAGGAAACTTGCTTGAAGACAAGCTAACATAACGCACACCAGTAAAAACCTCCATGGACTCTTTCTCTGATAGCTGCATATTTCTCTCTCTTATTATGCTACAGCTGGTATAAATTTGCTTTTGCACTTACGGCCACATTATTAGCTGCTGTCATTGTTTCTTTCACCTGTCTCATTGGCAGTGTGTGGCGGGGTGTTAGGAAGTGCATATGTAGCAAGAGCAGAGAAACCATCAGTGACAGCAGTGTGCATTAAACACTCCGACATTGTGCAGAGTGCAAAGAAATTCGGTAAAAAACAAACACGTTTTTTTAATCTTTCATTTATTGTAACCCTCTGAGTGTATGGTTTTGCTTACAATTCTAATTTCAGTAAATCTGCTTTCTTAAAAAAAAATTATTTTAAATTTTTTTAGAAAGCTAGGAAAGCAATGTTGAAGTCAAGCATGATGTTGTCCTATTCATTAAAACAAAGATTCCCTGTCTCTCACTCAAAGTGAAGATTATTAATTTAACCCAGGTAATGGATTGATAGTCAGTGTCAGCAGATACCCTAAGCCAATGTATCTGCGTTGGTATTAGAACTGAAGAAAATCAGCTGACCTGCTTCCTTCTTACACTGTGCATGAATTTCACGTGTCTTTACATTACAGCAGGTAAAATGTTTTTCCTACTGGATGCCCACCTTCTGACACTTTATAGTCACTTTCAGCGCATTTTGGGACCGTTTGAGCGACAGATGTGTTACTCACTCTGCAGCCGCCGCGTTGGACTCTCTCCATGGAGCTGCCGGCGCTGTGCGTTCGGGGAGGCACGTGGGAGTGGGATAGATGACACGTCGTGTGTTTGTAGCTTGTACCAGTGTGGCTCGTCATCAAGAAGAGCCGTCTCCAGCTCAATCAGGATCTGGCAGAAGTAAAAGGCCAAAGTAAATTTTCTTTTCTAAAAAAAAAAGAAGAAAAAAAAAGGCCTCACTCCAAATGTTTTAAGCTCACATATTTTTTTCTACTCACTGATGGAATCAGGGCAATGTAAAACATGCTAGCTTTTACAGAAAATGTAAATGCCAAAAAAAGCCCTTTCTGTCACTCACACACGAACAGAAAGAAAGAAAGTTCCTGATCCATGATAGGCAAACACTGGAGCACCCAACACTTTGTGATGGCCAGCAGCTTTCTTAAGGGCTTGACACCATTCAAGAGGATAAGCTGAGATACTGTTACTGAGTGTCTCTGAGGGCTTGGGTTTGGTTTTCTTACCTCTCCCAGGAATTCGCTCTCCTCCTCCCTCACCCTGGCTTGGTCCCACAATGTGATCTCCAGCATGCGCTCCCGAAACTCCCGCCGGTGCACCGGCGAGTACATAAAGGTCTGGTTCCATTTGGGCTCTAAGGATTTCTTTACTGTTTTTGTTCTCCTCTTGCTTTTGTCACTGGAGGAACAATAATTCAAACTGTTTTTATTTACAACCATGATAGGGAAGAGCCACGAATACAACAAATCCATCACACAACACAGCACAGAGCACAGCACCACAAGCATGCAGCTGCAGGGAACAAGATGGCAAAGTGAACGTGCTAACTGCTTCTTAACATCCATTTCCTGCATTCCTCATCAATGCATAAGAATAAATGGCTTAATAAGAAAATAAGAACATAAATAATTATGAAATAAACCTCACATCAATGCCCCCCATAACTTGACCTTACTGCGTAATCTTTTTTTAGTGTCTTTCTACCATCGGGGAAATTAGGCCCTGAAACAGAGGAACTGTTTCTACTCTTACCTTCTGTCAGGGAGGAAGTAGATTTTGACGTAAGGGTTCCTGGGCCGGCCGTCTTCCCTGGGTGGCAGGTCTTTGGCACCCAGGATGGTGACGATTAGCTGATGGCCCACTTTGTCATACCACAGTTTGACCTGGGGGAGGGGGGAGAGCATAGGCAGCCTGCTGAGAGACAGCTCAGGGCCAGCACAAATGAGAGCACATAAAGGGAATAATGCAGGAGAAGACAACTTCATCAGGTCCTCACATATGCATTTATATCCTTTTGTTGAGTTCAACACCTTTTCAATCAGTATAGGCCTCAGTGCAGGGTCTTCTCCTGTATTTACCCTTTAGGAAAAAGGAGGAGGGTATCCAATTGCTAGGATGGTGTCAGGTCACATGTGTGATGTGTCATTTTTGTAAACTAAAACTATATCAATATTAAAATGACGTGATAATGATTTTTAAAAATGCCAATACCCTCCTTTTTGTGTTTTAGTTTAATCATTATGTTTCTTTTCTTAATCTATAGTATTCAAGTGTGTCCGATTACAGGTTTTTAAATGGAACTGACCTTTTTCAGCTGGAGTGAACTGTAGTGAAATGCTAAAGGCAACATGCTCTAAAATTAACACTGTCCCACCATCTACCTATATGATGACATCGCTAATAATGTCCTCCTAAGTATTCAGTGGGGATTGAAAACGAGAAATCAGTCATGCTGTTGCGATAGGAATCAAACAGTTCACACTAAAAGAAAAGTATGGACTCCAGGAGAAAAAACTTAGAAGAAATAAAAGGCCAGCTGAAGCCTTAAAAGAAATCAGATGAAATGAGAAGTAAGACTTCTAAGTTCTGGTCCATACTTCATTCAGAATATGATTATGGATAGGGGTCTGCACTGTTTAAGAGGACTCGCCGTTCATGCAGCAATGCAGGAAAGAGCATTCAAGACAAGTCGATGGCCATAAAGGGAGATACAGACAGCAGGGGGCTAATGGGAAAAACAAATTGTACCAAGTAATCTCTAGCCCACCAAAATGCCACATACTGCAAAATATGAATTCAAATGTAGAATAAGATTCACCATAAAAACTAGCAATAATAACATATGTGTTACCTGTTGTAAAATGCCTAAATATATACTACTGAGGCTGATGTACAGTGTGTCCAATACAACCAATTAACAAGTAAGCAGTTTACTGAAACATGCTGGCTTTAACAACATTAATGTAGACACACACACATAAACCTAAATTATTCATATGTTTGATCTTGAAAACACGCAGTGCACCCTTTCCTCTGCATGCTCTGTTACACACACCAACAATATTACCGACACATAGGATATGAAGCTTAGCTCTCTCTTAAGCAAAACAACACAACAGTGAGATAAATATCTAAAGTTTAACACAGGAATATTAACCCTCTGGCTATCTAAATCAATAATGATCATAAAACAGAAACCACAGAAAAGACAGACTGATATTAAAGCAGGCAGCTTGTAGCAAAGAGAAGCCTTCCAGGCTTTGCTCTGTTTGGAGTTATTATTTGGGAGGTACAATTTGCTTATTCGTTAAATCTGGTATCTGTAACGGGGGAAATGCAATTTTGGCTTTGGCTTTCCAAAGAGGACGGTGAACTCAGTATCTTTTCACTGTAACATGAAACCACACAGCCATCAGCTCAGATCTGTTAATTAGCATCACTTCAACTCGCACATGGGGGAGCCCTTCTGTGTATGTCTGCAGGGTTAGAGTTATCGAGGCCTGGGTTCATGTCACACTGAAGCAGGAGAAAAAAGAAAAACAGAGATCTTTGTCCTAGAAAAATTTACAGAGACACCATCCAGCATTGCCCTAGACACAATACAAAACTACTGTTTCAATTAGGTCAATCACTGAAGTCAGTCCAAAACCATCAGGCAATGCAGGAGTGTCTCTTAAGATAAGCTCCGATTAGTCAAGCATGCACTACTTGGGAATAATGATGTGTATGGGTTACAATGAGCTATAAGAATTCTAATCATAAGAATGATACCAAGAAATCAAATCATAGAAAATGACACAATGCACTGCACTAAGAGGGAAACTCAAAGCTGCCATTTCCCCAGGAATGCATTTTCCAAAGTATGGAAACAGAAAAAAAGGCCAGTCAACAATCAATGAGCAAAAAAAACCAAACAGAGTTTGTGCCCTTCACACAGGGCCCATTACCTGGACCCTAGGGGCAAAAGGCGGTGTTCTTCTACTAAGGCTTTGGCTCTGGATAAGCATAAATTAAACAGCAAAAGAAAAAAAAAAGAAAGAAAAGAAAATGCAATAAAACCAAAACCACAAAACACAAAAACTCTCAGTACACCCAAAACACAACAACAGAAATTTGTAGTTTACATGAAAGATTTAAGCCAGCAGGTTTGTTTTTATTTCCTTTTTTTTCACCATTTGAGTTGATATTTTTTTTTATTTCTGCTTTCTCAAAGATTACTCATCCCTGAGCTGCTCTGCCCTGTTCTGCATAGGCCCTCTGAGAAAATTATCAGTGGCTCACAATTAGATCTTTTTGTCTTTTAGACCTTTTTCTCCTCCGCATCAAAGCTTGCGTCACGGTGACGTTAAACCTGATTGTTATCCACAGACGATGCTTGATACAGACAGCTCTACTGTGTAGAATTACTCATCAGGTGATGAAGGTCTTACAAGGTTTATCCAGTGAGCTGAACTGTTTTAGTGATTAGTCCATCGCGAATTTCAAGGTCGGCCCTCTCATGAAAATCCAGAACTTTAAGCAGTGAGTGGATGAAAAGGCAGTGCTATACAGTGTAGGATATGTTTGAGTGGTGACCAAATGACTCCATGGGACTCTCATAAATACTGAAAGAGCAGGAAAAGCACATTCTTGAGGTCCCATGTAAATCCCATATGAATCCTGAATTTAAGATTTGATGTATCGCTTGTTTTAATGTAGCCTTTTTACCAAATTTACCCCTGGAGGGTTTTTATACTAGATAATGAACAACACACAACGTAATCTGATCTACAGTCCTGTGCTGGGTTGGTGAAGGGCCAGCTGAATAAGCTGAGTGAGGTTGCTGAGCCTGCCAACAATGTTTAACAAGGGTTTGAATTAAGATTTAAGCTAAAAAAAAAAAGAAAAGAAAAAATTGGTTGCATAATTAATCCGCGATGGGAAAATTATACTTACTAGCTCATCTTACTCCTATGATCTCAAAAGCGATTAAGCCCTCTCTAACAATCCAATCCCCTTCCGGGCTTTTACATGTAGTCCATATGTGGAGTTGAGCTCACTTACTGAGAGCTGTCCTGACAGGTACTGGGGGGCGTCCCTCAGCATGCTGGGACTCATAGGAGACGTGACAGAGATGGAAGGACGGTCCATCTTCTGAGACTCGAAAGAACTTGAACCTGGCAGGGCACAGACGACACAGTCAGATAATCCACCGTATCTGTTTGCTGTTTGTAGTTTTCGCGACGCACAGGGAGAAAACTGAAGATTGCAGCAAGGACAATACAAAGAAAGGAAACACAAAAAGAGCACAAAAATCTTGCCATTTGGGGAAAGATAAAATGGCAGGGTGACAAACGTAATCTGCGCCAAACAGACATTTCCTTCACTTGGTGTTTCTGGGACGATTTATAGGATCAAATGGCACACTGTCAAATCCATGGAAAAAATGTTGACAAAACTCACTTGATTCCAGTTGTGAGTGTGTGCTGTCTGGTATCCTTGGAATATCTCTGAAAAAAAAAAAAGCAAAAAAGAAAGTTAAAGAGTGTGAGAAGCAGGAGAGGAGGAGGGGGATGGAGCGGATCAATTTAAGCTAATACTGAATGCACTGTGCTTTAATGACCGTAAGCACCACATTAGTCTTCATTCACCCAACGGCTCCCTCAATGGCACAAAGCAGGTCAGACCTAGGAATTGACAAAGCAAAGGTGCCTTTTTTTTTTTCAAAAACAATCGGAGTGGAGAGGATAAATGATGTGGCGGGCTTTCATTTTTTCGTCGACCAGCATTCTTCGGTGCCGTATGAGGCCAGAAATGGCAGAGCCAGAGCCAGAGGGAGGGAGGAACAGATGCTGAATAAACAGCTTGGTTGGTACACAGCTCCTTCGCAAACACATTCTGAGCTATGTTCCCTTCAGATTCCCCTTTTCAAGTCTCCACATCCTAAAAATATGAAGCTATGCTGAGTCATAGAGGCAGCTATGTGGCACTAATAAACCTACAGATGTTG
Source organism: Tylochromis polylepis (assembly GCA_015107715.1). Lineage (NCBI taxonomy): Eukaryota > Metazoa > Chordata > Actinopteri > Cichliformes > Cichlidae > Tylochromis > Tylochromis polylepis. The sequence continues at coordinate 27,067 of VVHJ01009835.1, read as the reverse complement.
GCACTGTAATTGTTTTACAGCTAAATCAAATCAAATGGGTAAGAGATGTAGGCATAATCTAATGCATGATTCTTTGAAATACTAACTAACACTAAAGTCCAGATTTATGCATGGTTTGCATCAGCGTGAAACACTCTACAAACCAGATTTTAGTGAAGCAGGGACAAGTCAGTGATGGGACAGTTATTGTTGTAGCTGGCATTTTGCATTTAGGAGTTTAGAAACGCAAAATACTGAAAACAAAGTGTTTAAATGAAACAATATGAATCACTAAGGTTAGAGTAACAACGTATCCTACAGAGTCCTGTAAATTCTGCATTGGTGGAAGGGGGAGAATGAATGCTCATACAAGTGGGGTTTTTTTATACACTTAATATAGTGTTAATATAGCCTAAACTTTAGGCTTTACATTTCCACGCAGATTTCCCCATAATAATAACTGCAGAGTACTGCAAAGTCTGTTTGTGTGTCCTCAGCCACACACACAGAGCTCTCCAACATCACAAATATCTTTCATATCACATCTGTTTCATAAAATACTGAAATGTCTGTCAAAATTCATCTATAAATGTGAATTGTGTTGCTCAGAACTGTCTGCTCCCCATTCTTTCCTTTGTTTTTAAAGAAATACTTGAAGCATGCATTTCCACACACAGCACAACAGGCACAGAAGGTATATTCTGCTACTCATCTGACTGGCTGTTAGACACAGATTCCAGGTTTATGCAGTGGAGGTATTTGTAATAAAGCGGCCCCTCTCTAGATGAATCCCATTCTTGAGCTGAGATGTCAGGATTAATCTAGAGCAGGGACGTCAAACTCATTTTACATCGTGAGCCACATACAGCCCAGTTTGAGCTTAAGCGGGCCGGACCAGTGAAACTCCCCTTTCTGTCAGTGTAAAGAAGTTTAGCGACACATGGAAATGTTCAGACATCTTAATAGAAGAAAAGAGAATTTCAACAGTAAATCTGCATTTTTCCACATGATAAAGAAATGTTGCTGAAGTAAATGGGTTTTTTTAAACTTTGGACCCACTATAAAACACAGAAAATTCTATTGGAGATAGGGAAAGTTTCGGGATATTTTTTGTTAATATAACGTTTATCTATTACTTAGTTACTTTGGTGTAGTATGAATGGCCATGGAGGAGGTCTCTGCCACTAGGAAAAGCTGTAAAACCTAAAAGTACAGAATCTATGCCTTCCTTCACATTTATCAAGGCCATCCAGTGGGCTGGAATGGAGTCTTTGGACCCTAGGCCATATGTTTGACACCCCTGAACCAGAGAATTGCTGCTCCCATCACTGAGACCTCACCCAGTTCTGAGTATGTATCAAAAAATATATATTTTTCTTACACTGCCTCTCCTTGGTCTGAATTATTATCCTGCACCATGTTTAGTTTTATCATTAAGCAGACAATTCCTTTTCTGGGGGTCACAAACTGTCCCAACACACGCAAATAGTGGGAAAAAGGTTGATGCCCTTGACAGATCCTAGCCCTGGCTTCGCTTAATTAAAAATTACATTTTCATATCACAATTTTAACACATCTAGTGAACTCGTCTGCTTCAGTATGCTTATTGTGCTGTATGGAAAAGTAACACAACTGCAGCACAAATTCTCACCCATGCCTAACACCTTGGTTACTGTGAACGAGAGCATCCTGTTGCTTATTAACGCCAAAATCCAAAGTTGTGTCGTGAAGACCAGTGTGTGTCTGCGTGTGTGACACTGGTTGCGAGATCTCACCCTATAGGCCGCGAGACCACCAGCTCCACCTGCGGCTCCGGCTTGGATTCTAGTATGATATTGTAAACTTCTTTAAATGTGGCTCCTTGTAAAAGCTTCCCGTTCCACTCCAGCACCTGATCTCCTGCAAAAACACCAGAAATGCTCAGCATCACGTGGAAGATCTTAATCCTTTATGCTCACACTGTTGTCACAGCTGAATTTTGCCAGTTTAATTTCTTCATAAATGTGTGTGTGTGTTTCAATACCTGGTCTGAGGTGTCCAACAGTATCTGCTAGACTTCCTTTCCTTACTTTAGTGATGAAAGCACAAAGTCTACCAGATTCTGTCATCTTGCCTCCCACCACCTGTAGAAACAGAGAGGTGACTGCGCTGGTACTGAAATACATTTGTGAAACAAAACTCGAGCTATGTCATAATAACTGTAGATTTAATGTACCACATTAGCACGCAAGCCCTGCAGCTTATAGAATAATATAGACTTATTTTCTCAAAGCATTCTGTTGATGTCATGGCTTTAGTTTTTGCCTGCGAGATTTGAAACCACAAGAAATGCATTGGAAGGGAGAAGGTCAATGCTAAAAGTCTAAATCTAAATCTTTTCAGAAACTCTCCAGGACTGTGCTTTGTTCCCTATGGAAACACTCCAGTGCTGTACCGTGGTTCTGTAACAGTGCAGGGCCGTGGGCTAGAGCTGTACTGTACAGTCCTGAGCTGCTGTACTCCACTCTCCTCGGCTTACACTGGCATCATACAAATAAAAATCCCCTCTTAATGGCAGCTGAATGCCAACATACAAAGGAGCTTAGGGAAGTCTGCTAAATGAAATGGCTTTATGTAACAGGCAGGAGATAGAGAGAGGGAGGCTTGCAGAGGAAGAGAGCATAAGAGAGAGAAAGAGAGAAAGAGATGGGCAGTGAGGGCGAGGCTGGCAACCTGACTGATGGACTGACTGGCTGGATTGCGGAGCTGGGTGGCTGCTGCTGAGCGGACAGAAATGCACAGAAGCACTGAGCAGACACAAACATGCCATTTCAGGAGGCTCATTTAATCAGTAATGATTTTTTCCCCCATCTTGCCGCTCTCGCTTCTTTCTCCAGTGGCTACTGCCATACTCCTGTGGACATTTGGCTGCTCTCTTATTTTTTTAAGGGTACGCACCACCTACAGAATTACACAACAGTGAAGGATAAAACAAAACTATATCTATATATATAAAAAAAAGTATATGCTTTTTGAATAGATGGAGAGACTGAAAGGGAAACTGACTTGGCATTCAATAAAGAATTTGATCAATAAGAAGCAGGCAGCACTAAAACTATAAGAAAAAGACACACAGAGAGCAAAGAATGTCAATTTGCATTAGAACGTGATGGTACGGTATAATGCACAAACGGAATAACTGCAGGGACAATACTGGGAGGTTCTGCTCCGACTTGCTTCCTCCGAGCAGCTGAATTCTGTTCACTGAAGGAGCTCAGTATGAATGAGTTCAGAAGATTAGAGAGCCCAGTATCAAACAACACTTATTAATATTCATCAGGAATATAATGGCTATTAATAGTGAGTCGTACTACTGTGTGATGTAACAACCGGAAGCCGTGGAGAAAACAAAAAAAACCCAAAAAGGCACAAAATTTTAAACCTTCCGCCTAAAGTGCGCCTCTAACACTGATGCTTTCGACTGAACCCTACTGGTAAATTGTTAAAGTCGCTGTGCTAAATGTGCATATTTTAATTCTAATGGCAGTTCAACATGAGTGTGTGCAGTGCGAATGACACACAGGCTGCAAGCTCACCTTCAGACCGAGCAGAGCACCTGAGTCTCGAGGCACGCTTCCATCTTTCATGCGCTTGTTGAGCAAAATGCGCCCTATTAGGCGATCCCCATCTTTGGACGGCTGCCACGTCACTGGGTGCTACAAGGTCAGAGCAACAACACACCTTTTGTTTAACAATTCATTCATTTCAGTTCGATCACTTCAGACCAAAGCAGACAACAAAATAGTGAAAGGAGGGCGTGAAGGGAGGACTTTATTTGTTCACTTGGGAGAAGAATGTTCACACAAACTTGGATAGCTCAGTTATTTAAACTCCAGATGATGCAGTTTTATCTGTTAGGCCAAAAGCGTTCAAAGGAAAATTAGAAATTTCTCCAAATAACACACAGCTCATTAACTGTCTCACAGAGTTTGTGTGAACCTGCCGGTGTGAGGGTGGAGTTAAGCTTCATGCAGCACCACATGCAGAGTAAAGCAAGCAGTCCCAAAACTCCTCCTAAAACCAGCTCTTCAAACGGGAGCAGGAAGACCAGATTGTGACTCTGGTGCTTTGCTACATACAAACACACAGCCACCATCAAGTGGAGTAGTGAGGGGAAAAGCAGACAGTGAAAAAAAAAAAAGTGGGAGGGGGGTAGACGTGATACAGATGAAGTAGATCCTAGGGTGCCACATTAGAGATCAAAAAGGATGAAAAACAGACAGCACAGAATAAAGCTATGAGACACAGGGTGATATCACAGACGCGGCAGTGGAAGGGAAAAAAGAAAAACAAATGTTTTCATTTTTTTTTGGTGCAAAACAAATCCAATCTTCCCTGTTTGTGTGTGTGTGTTTTTTTCTATAGAAGTGAGTGGAAAATTGGGCAGAGGGGACAGGATCTGTCTGGACTGGGTGCTGTGGGGTAGGGCAGCAGAGTGAGAGGGGACGGGCCCGAGTAAGGGTGTTCCTACTACACTAAACAGGACCGCTGCAGAGCAAGAACACAACATACGGAGGAAAAAAACGAGCATGCAACTAGGAGAGACCCACATTCCTGAGTGCCATGACAAACAGAGAGGTTGTGTGTCAATGCTCAAGTCTTTTACAGCTACTATAAAGAGGTGTAGTTTCTGTTTGGGGAGCAATACAGCAAGTACAAGGAGCAAGCAAAGAGGGTGTCCCCAAATGACTTTTATTTTTAAGGCAACACCGAGGTGGAGCCAAAAGTAACCGAACCAAAAACAATAAATAATTTTTTTTTAAATCAATTTATACAACGTCAAATAAAATCCATAAAACAGACATCTCACCTATTTACACTTGGTGACAGAGAGCAAACAAAGACTGGATGGATAAGGTC
>VVHJ01009835.1:2618-14582 GCA_015107715.1 Tylochromis polylepis | reverse complement strand
CAGCAACAATGACTGAATTACAGTTCGGTGACTGCTCAATAACAGTAAAGTAGAACGCCTTTAAGACTGCACAATAACAGCATTGATATGTGTGTATTTGTATGCTGAAAAAACCTTTCGATACAGAGAACAAGAAACAGAGAGAGAGCAGACAGAGTGAGGCTCGTGGTGTGCTGGCTCCTACCTTTTTCACTAACTGACTCACTCTCTATCTCCACATCCTCACAGCTGGTGTACTCCGGCGTGGTGGCCAGCTCCTCCTCCGAGCTGCTCAGTGACACCTGCCTCATCTTCCCTCCCTTTTTGGTTTTGTGGGGCTTGGGGGGCGGCGGGCGCACCGACTCCGACTGGTCTGAGCTAAGAGAGTCGTTCCTCAACATGCTCTCCATTTTCTCCCTCTTGGTCTTGCGGACAGCTGAACTGGGGTCCAAGTGGTGCTGCGGCCTCCTCATCATATCCCCACCTACCCCCAGGTCTCCTCTTCGCAGGTCCCCTGACCGGTCACCCAGAATGGGACTGCGGTGTGGCGTCGGGGGGCTGTGGTTTCCTCTGTGGCCTCCGAGGCCTGGACCCATTGGTCCCAGTGAGGACCGGTCAACGGAGTAGGAGCGCTGTCCCACCATAGGCGGCCGGCGCTCAGTGAGAAGCTGACGGGACAGCCGGATGGGGCTGGGCTCATCTTGCTCCGTGTAGGCCAGGGAGACGTCGCTGTGGCGACGCTCGTGCCTTAGCCGGCCCACTTCAGCGTGCATCCTCATCTGCTCCTCGTAGGGCTGCGGCTTAACAGGATAGCGTGCCAAGTTGGGATCGCTGCGATAGCGTGCCTGGAACTCTTCCTGGCGCTGCCGCTGGAGGTCATACTCACTGGGCGGTCCATCTAGCTCCTGGTCGAGTGGGTATTCCTGTGAGTGCCAGCGACCGGGACCTCGACGGTCCCGATAGCCCATTCGCGCTGCATCCATGTCTGAGTACATGTGTGGGCCCCGCGGAGCCCGCCGAGGGTCCCCCTCCCCATAGTCAGACGGTGATCTAGGCATGCCGCCGTCCGTCGGGGCATACTGTGAATGGTCGCCCCCCTCCCTTTGGTCGTATTTTTGGTTTGGATCCCTGGATGCAGACGGGCTTCGTTTACTGCAGATCAGAAGGAGAGGAACAAAATAAATTATCAGCCAGTCAACTGTAAACAAGATTTTCTCTCATTCTAATTATATGATGTCTTTTTGGGATGAAAGCTGTTTGCATCCTGTAGCTTCACTTTACTTTGGTCTGCACTGCACAGGCCTCAGTCCCCGTGAAAAGCTAATGAAAGCCTGGACTGTTTCTGTCACACAGAAAGAGAGAGAAGACTAAACTAAACAGCAGGATGTAGCACCACTTCTTCCTCTCAGTCCAAGAAGCAAGAGGGCACAAAATATATAATTCAAGTCATTTTACAATATGTGTTCTCAACACATATTGTAAACGTGTGCTGAGAGTAGTGCACTGATAAATGATTCAGTGATCCACTGGCTGTGTTTCTGTGCACATCGGAGTTATAGGGAGACAATAAAAATATGTCTATGTTCCGGTATTGATTAAAAAAAAAAGAAGACCACAATTAAAAGCTGGAAATGTTGAAATGTTAGAAAGTACGCACTGATTCCGATCAGCAGCTTCATATTTCTAAAAATTAGCCGTCAATCGTTTTATTGTTGTCTGGTTGGAAGGAAACCATCCAGGAAGTGGATGAAAAAGATGGAGGAGGCTAACTGTGCATTAATGCATTTATTCTTTTGTTCAGAATCAATTATTCATAAGCCACTTTTCTCCTACATTTCTCCCACTTTTCCTCCAAAGTAATAATGACATTTTGGTGAGGAAAAAGCTCTGTGAAGCATCCCCTTAATTTTGTACGTGACAACTTTCCATAAATTTCAAAAGGACTCATAAATCACTGCTGCGGGCTTTGCTCACCAGCCAAGGTAAGGACTCCTCATGTGTGATTGGCCAATTCACTGAAGGAAGGCTGGCCCTTCCCTATTGGATCACAGACCATTCAGGTTAGTCTAAGCTAAAATGGATGTGCAGTACAAAAGATATAAGCATTGCGGTGAGGGACGCGTGGGTAAAAATGCTTTTTGTGTTCCCCGTGTTGAATTTCTATGTGGTACACTGAATAATATCACTAAAGTCAAGTGCCAGCTCTGGGGAGAGACAGCATGATGAACGAGCATTGTGTACAGTTCATGAACTGCTGTTCAGTTAAAATATGGGCTCTTAGAGAGGGGCAGGAGTTGAGCAATAGTGCAGCACAAAATGTGCTTCTCAGCAACACTGGCACATAAAAAGCAAATTTTACTTAATTGCAAAAGGGACAAAATAACAAGAACAGGTCAAAAAGAGCATTTTAACATATTTACATGCTGCATACAAACATGACTGCCCATGAATGCTAAAGTTATGCCATTAATGATGCATAGGCAACAGTTAGCTGTTCATAACAGCATTATAAGGTGAGAATGTCAGTGTTGTTTTTGCGGCAAAAAGAATAAATACTCCATCCATCCACTTCAGGGTCGTGTGTGGGTGTGGGTGTGTGTACGTGGCAAGTTTGCAATCTGCCTGTGATTTTGTGTCTTTACACTAGACTTGAAGGAAGCATTATAGCTGGTGAAAGCTGCTGAGACTTTGTTTGTTTGTTAATTTTCTCAGTTTCTGAGACCAAAAGATGTTAATGCCCTCTTTAATAACTGGCTGCATTTAAAAAAAAATCCTCCCTGACTGAAATTAGATGTTTGATATTGTAAATGTTTTTTTACTGAAAAATAAAAAAGACAGTAGAGGCCAAACAAACACTTAACAAACTTAACAAACACAGACTTATTTACTCTGAGAGCTGGTAGGTTGGTAACTTAATACACCACGTTAAAGAAAGGGATCTGGAGGCACACTAAACACTTAACTGGTACTTCCTTTGCCCCGCCTCTCCACCGAGATTTTTGAAATGTGCCATGGCAGTGTTTGCATTATCTTGCTGACTAACAGCCAAACAGACAAGCATGTATGGTGGCCCTGAGAGGTCAAACACACTCAACTTAAGAAAAACACCGGAAAATAGAAAAATGCTGCAAAAGCACACAAAACACAATGGAAGCTGAATAAAACAGAACAAATGCTCACAAAAAAATCCTCTCAAAACATAATGGAACTGTTTTTTGGGATAAGACGATAAGGTGACAGAACAGCTACAGAAGTGACAATAAACAGCTAATCGCTAACGTAGCTACACTACCATATGAATCATGCAATTAAAACACACATTTTTACATTTTATCCTGCATCACAACACCGATGAACCCTCTGCTTCTTTTAAGTTAAGTTGGTTTCTGTCACTTCCGCAGTTGTTCCGTCACCTTAATGTCTCCCCAAAAACACTTCCATTGTGTATTGTGAGATTTGGTTTTTTATGCTTCCATCATGTTTTATTCAACTTCCGTTATATTCTTTGTGCTTTTGCACCATTTCTTTATTTTTTAGCTCCTCTTACGTTACAATCCATTTGGCCTGTAACAAAACAGGCGCTGATCACATACCTTCGCCAAATAAGAACGACCTAGAGGAAGAAAAACAGGCCGCTCAAGTCTCTGTGACGCTTCCAGCTCACAGGAGTGACTTCTTTCTGTTTCACATCAAAACAAATATCTTCTATCACCGGTATATGAACAGAATCATGATTCAAAGATGAAGGAAAAACACACGAGGGTTGGTACATTATTCATGAGCTGTTTTCTGGACACTAACCGAGCTGCACTTCATTCACAAATTCAAAGTGAAGCGGCAGTAGAAATTAGGGGGACAGGCGGCGTGACATGGAGCTGAGGAGGGCGGGGGAGTGTGTGTGTGTGAGAAATATCTCTCTATAGTCACTCTGTAATCAATGAGGTGTGTGTTTGTGACTGCGTGCGTGTTTTTTGAGCCGACTGCTTAAGGAATGCTCTCAGGATGTCTTTGGGGCTTCGGGCCAATGTCCTCTCCGAGACTGTCGTAAAACGCTACACCCAGAAAACACACATACATACTCATAGCAGCTGCACACAGTTCGCACAACATACATTAACAAACAGCTCTTTGACAAGGTCTAACACAACTTGACACAAGAATCACAATCCCCTGCTCCCGTTTAGCCTTGTATGTCCCTCCTGTCCAAACACAGAAATGTCTGTGGCAGCTCACAAGCAAGCCAGGAAGCCGTTGCACTCTATCAGTGTCCGCATCATGACGCTGCTGCTGCTGTTTGTGCTGAAGCAGCCTTCAATATATACACAACAGAGTGGTGACGCAGGGCTATGTTTTGCACAGTGCAATATTCTCTGCTGCTTCGATAGCCTCTCTCTGCATACACCTGAGTGCTGGCATGACACACTCTGCTGATCTTGGATTTGTATTCCATCCTTAGTGACTCAGACAGAGATGAAGAAAGGAGGGGCAAAATGGGAGAGGAGGTATCGACAAGGAATGTGGAATTAGGTGGAGCAAAAGTACGCAGATGCCAAATTACAGTAACCGTGTCCTGCAGTCAGACATTGAATCTGGTATGCGCGCCGCATTAAGGCATCATGTTTGTCAGGCTCAAGCATGAAGAGGCAGGATGTGACACCATGGGATTATGATGCTTGCCAAGTTGCACAGAAGCCTGGCTGCGGCAACGATAGAGTCACGCACGGCAACATAAAGGCCTCCTATCACATCTCCTTATAGTGCAAGATTCATACGCGTGTGCGTGATATCAGAGCAGATTGATGAGCAGTGAATCAACCTAACGGGCCAACAACAGCGAGGCACGTGCACTGTGTGCGTGCCACATTATGGGAATAGAGGCCAGGGCTTCTATACGCTCCTGCTGTGGGAATAACAGCAGCCTTTGTTACTGCTGTTGTCCTATTCTGAGCTAACTATAGAAATCCTCTGCTCTATCATGGAGCTACAGACAAGGACGGAGATGGCAATAAGATTCAGTTCATGCAAGGTGATGCCGGGGCATTTCAACTAAAATAGAGAAGGTTTCTGACATCCCTTTGATGTCACGTTATTACTGCTGCCAGGACAGCCTTGTATGCCTGCAGTGCTCTAGAGGTAATTCCAGTTAATCATCTTTTTCAAGTACACTGTCCTTATCAAAAGCAGCATAATGTATCAAATCCAGGGCTCAAAAAAAAAAAAATCCCCCCCCAAAAATCATGGGATTACACTATGGCACCGAAAGATTAAAAAGTGCGACCCACAAAAAGATTAAAAGTGACCTGACATGCTCGTCATGATAAAAACCTTTATGTGATGTTATTTTCTACAATGCAACACGCAAAAAACAACTGGTGAAATTCCCTGATTCACTGCGGGGCGTAATGAGAGGACACTGCCCTATTCTGTCTCTACAGATCCAGTCAAAAGCATCCACAGACAGAGCCCAGTTCCCAGGCTGCAAATGGACTAAATTGTCTAACTGTGTCACTCAGTGTGTGTGCGTGTGTATGTGCACGTGTGTGTGTGTGTAATTTTCCCTACATCCCTAAACTCTGTATGATGAAAGCAATGAAACTGAGCTGGAAGCTCCGGGTATAAGTCATAAACATTTGATGTGAATTTATGATAAATTTACAACACACAGGCTTGAGATCAGATTAAGAAGCTGAGCACACACAGATACACACACACATGCATACACACACACACACACAGCCAGTATGCTGTCCAAATTATACACTATTATTGACTTAAATAATAAGAGATCATGTCCTGTCATTGCTACTTTAGTAAGTGTTTTTTTTATCAGCAAAGAAAAAAAATTTCTTATTATTGAGGTTATTTCCACAGAGCAAGGATTTTCTTCTCTGGATATAATTGCGCTGAGAGTTTACTTCCCTTTTAAAACCAAAGAAATGCCACTGGCACAAAAATCAATAACACAGAGTCAATAAGGAAGCTTTCAGTGAGTGATGAACCCTTCACAGATGTCGCAGGATTCACGCTCTCAGCTGCATACGTAGGCACCCAGACATATGTACGCACTGACACACAGACACTAATGTGCAAAAAAAAACCCAAAAAACTGCAGTGATGGAGTTGGTGCTATGACAAGTACCCTCATCCAAGAAAAAAGTCAGCAACTTCACTGTTCTACTGTAAAAAAAAAAAAAGAAAAAAAAGTAAAAGGACTGGATTACATCTGCTGTAATAACAGTGCAAATTTAAATGTTCATACGATCACAATTCCATGAAAAAATGCCTTCACTGCTAAATAACCTTTAAAGCTATCTATGAACCATTTCGAAAAAAAAAAGAAATTCACACATGCTTCATCCAAACTGCTCATAACAGTCTAAATCCAGAGATATAGCCAGCCTTACTGAAAGTCACTGTCGAATCCTGGGATGTAGCTCAGTTCAAATCTCTGCCTGGCAGCTCCACGCAAACACATTCTGCACACAATCCCAGCGCGCGCCCAGTCCGATCCACCTTACTACCGGAGACTTGTTTCCCAGATTCACTCTCCTCTAATACTAAAACTTGTGGTTTTCTATCTCGAGGTCTACGGCGAATATGCCCATAGCAGATGATTCAGTCATGCAGCAGTGCTTTTCGGTGTGACACAGCTTCTGTTTGCTCCTGCTTCTGCTGAAGAAACATGTTAAATAAGAAAGCCAAAAGCAATCAAGGTGAAAATGCAATGCTGCCCCCGCGGGAATGGTGCCACCTCTACTTCACATATAATGGAGAGCAGTCAAATGAGAACAAATGAGTGGCGCCGCGCTGCAGAAGCCCTCCTCTCTTAGAACAAATCTGGCCCGCTAATGACGGCAAAACAACCTGGAACAGTCTCGACTGAGTAGAAAAAAAAGAGGAAAAAAAGCAGGGGGGAAGAATGAAAATAAAATGAGTGTGCATGCGAGTTTCGAGTGACAGCAATCAGAGGAGAGGAGACAAGAAGAGGAAAAACACCTCTAATGATCCATTTAAAGATGCAGCATCACTCTGCCTTCCAGGACTGACTCAGCCGGTAGCCGTGAATCAGGGACGCAGGAGCATGTCCAATCCTGTCGTACAATCAAACCAGCTGAAACCTCCGAGGTAAACCGGACAGTTCAGCTGAATTTCCCAATATCCCAAATGAGGGCGTACCACCCGGATGACCTGCTTTGATTCTTACGGTCTGCTGCATCTAAAGCAACCTGCCACACTGCTGGATGAGCACAGATGACACACGTTAACAGTCCTGCTGCAAAGGCTTCTGGGTGGCTGAAAGTGAGCTGACTTTTGGATTTCATGCCAGCATCATGTGATCTCTACAAACAGCCGGAGGTCGAGCAGCGACGCCCTCCAACCCAGCGGCCACTCTGTCCACTGTCTCGGAAAGGATTTACACTCCTCGGCCTGATTACTAGCTAATGTCTATCACCAATGACAAGTACATGAGGAGGCCTCACCTTATCTCATTCAGCCTGCAATTATATGACCAAACTGAACAAATGACATGGCTTATGTATTTTTTTTTTTTTTTTTATCCACTGGGCGGATTTTCAGGCATCAAATCAAATATACACAGAGAGCGAGCGAGAGAGGGGGCAGAGAGGGAGATTTGGACGATAAGTCTACTCTGTGCATGTGTGCGGCCGGGTGTATTAAGACTGACTGTATCTGGGTGTTGCTAAGATCACTCTTCTGCCATAGTACTTTTTGCATCTGGTACCATGTTTCTCCATTCAGTTTCCCTCCGTCCTCACCTCCGCCCATCCGTGTGGTGGGCTCTGAGTTTGGACCAAAGATGGTGTTTGTTATGGCGCTGGTGACAGCTGACTGACGGGAGCAGGGAGTCAGGGAGGGCAGACGGGAGATGGGTTTTTGACATGGTAAAGGAATAGTGGAAGTGTTTTATGAACCTGCAGCGGTTTTAAATAGAGTGTGCTGCAGATCTACTTTCTGCCTCTCTGGGAAGTAAGTAGATGGCCTGAGACCATCTGTGATCACACAGTGAGCTCGAGCAGGACTCTGAATGTGATGAACAGACTCTAAAAAAACTACACTGTATGCATCTTTACATTTCCCTTGCTGAAAATCAGTTCAATTCCACATACTTCAAGAAGACGAAGAAGTCAAAATAGTGCATGTCTGTGTTGTAATAATATCCTCCGTGGTGCTCCTAATGGGTGCTACCACTTCAGTCTTCAAGTACACCAAGGAGATTTTGTTCTATATTTTCACTCCAGGTTACCAGCTCTTCTTAACACCTCACACTTGACGCTACCACTCTTCAGGTACATCCGCTTCTTTTGCTTCAAGACCTGTGAGTGATGCAAAATGATGAAAGCTGGATGGGTAACTCGCAGGAGAGAAAGTACTTGAGAACTGGATTATGAGCTGCTGTGGAAATAAAGCCTTAGAAGCAGCTTTTCCACCAAATCTATTTTCTTGTCATAGTATGTAAAAAGCGATGACTCTTATAGATGAGCCAGTTTTGTTATGGTGTCTGGTCTTCTTGGCTTCCAGTAATAGTAAGTACAATGAGTAAGTAGTGAGGAGATTATAGTTAACTGTGCTCCATAAAATAGCAGTGATTTACTCACCTCTTTTCACTCTTTGTGTGTTTATACACCCCTCTGCATTTAATCATTACTTATTATTAATCTCTGGCTCTCTTCCACAGTGTGCCTCTTGTCCCGTCTCTCTCCCCTGACCTCCAACTGGTCGCAGCAGATGGCCGCCCCTCCCTGACCCTGGTTCTGCTGGAGGTTTCTTCCTGTTTAAAGGGAGTTTTTCCCTCCCACTGTTGCCAAGTGCTTGCTAAAAGGGGGTCATCTGATTGTTGAGGTTTTCCCTGTATTATTGTAGGGTCTTTATCTTACAATATAAAGTGCCTTGAGGCAACTGTTGTTGTGACTGAATTAGTTAATATTTATTTCCACAAGTACACCCCATAAATGCTGGGTTTATCAAAAAGAAGCATCCAGTTTCAAAAGGCTATGGGGCTTGTGGTAACATTTATACTACATGGGTAAATATATAAGTTTTACATACAAAACTTACAATGTTCACAAGAGCTCAATGTGTCCCCCTCTGGATGCATGGCTTTTGTCCATATGATAGTCAGGCACGCCCCATACTTTTGCATGTCTGGAGTCACAGCAAACATGTGGAACTCACAAATCCTCTCTTTCTAACAGTACATGTTTCAATTGTTGTCCGTGAACAGCTGTGGAATTAAAGCTCTTTGATGCACCCTTTATATCTTGCAACTAGGATGGGAAGAAGTGTCTTGGAGTTTAAATGTGATTTGACCAAATGTTAAAAAGGTGTAAAATGCATACAGCAGCCATTTCCCGTGTCACATTAGGTGACTGCAGTGATTCCAAGATATTTATCTGATACCTGAGCAGTGGAAATACCTGAGTGATTTGTGTTGGTAACTTGGTAAACTGTTGCCTGAGTGTCTGAGTGTAAAGACTGAATGCAATCCAATTGTAATCTGGCTAACACCCATCCATCCATTAACTTAACTGCTTATCCAGCCAGACTCATAAGGGGGGCTGGAGTCTATCTCATCTGGCATTTGGCGAAAGGCAGGGTACAGTCTGGACATTATGGCAGTCTCTCACTGGGCTAACATGGTAAAACAGGATCAAAATTTAAATCCACACCTATGGACAATTTAGATTTACCAAAGTTACCAAACATGCATGTCTTTGAAATGTGTGAGGAAACCAGACCCCCCCATAGAACGTGTGAGGTTACAACAACACCACGTGATGGCAATCTGGGTAACAGAGGGGCATACACAAAGAGCATAACACTATTAAATATTCCACTGAAAATGTTATTTTATAAACCTCTACGCTGATCAACTCGCTATACACTTATAATTTATCAGCTTTTCTGTTTTTAATAAAAGTTAGTAAATAATCAGACACATGCACACAGCCTGAAAGCCAAGTTTCATTCACAGAAGCAGACTGCAGCCTCCCCCTCATTTCATCTCCCTGCTCTGTGGAAAGTTTTGTGTGAAACAGGCAGACAGAGAAGTCGAACAGCCCCACATCTATCAGCGCAGCTGACAGTGTCTGTACATCGGTGAATGTTTTCACTAATTGGCTCCAACAACACAGACTCCATCCTCCTGTCAGCACGTAGACCAAGCGGTGCCTTGTGTGTTCATGCTATGTTTATACCCAGCATGGCTGATATATCTTCTGCACTGCACAGCCTGTTAGATCTCCTTTTTAAGAAGAGGCACTGCTAGTGCTCTATGTAGGCCAAGCCCCAGCAGAATATGCCATTAAGATTAGCTACAAGTCTGCTATGCTGCTGCATATTTCTCCTCACCCTATAGAAAGAGGTTAGAGGAGCAGAACATGTGTATGTTTTTTTTTCCATACTGCCAAGACTAGCGACCATAAAAAGTACATCACAGCTGATTTTTTTTTCTTTTTTAATGACCTGTGTGGGGCAGTGAAACAGCCTGACAGTATGTGGGGTCAAACTTGGAGCAGTATATGAGCACTGTCTTTAATTATCCTTACTGAATTCAGCTTGATTTAACCAGAGCTGTTTAACACAGAAAACTGTTGACGGCCAGAGTGTGTGTGTGTGTGGGGGTCCTCTGGAGAGCCTATAGGCAATCAACACCTACAAAAAGATGCATGTGACTGGTGTTCATCTGTGACCAGGCCATACTGCTACATCACCACATAAAGGAAATCATAATCCTATTCACCTCCTCTAAGGAAAACACATAACTGCCTGGTCACCATCTGGGAAATAAAAGTGGCTTTTTGGCTTGAAGAAAAAAAAGGTAGCTTTTCTTCTTTAGTGTTTATGGGCCAGTTTAAGCTGGGATCTTCAGAGCTGTCAGTACATTTGAAAACACACAAATAATGGCTGGATTTTAGCTACACTGAGTCAGCATGCACACCTGTGTTGGACTATCATGACTTACTGGGATAGTTGAGAAAAACACACCTATCCATGTTATTTGTAAGTATATATGTATATAATGACCACTATAGTTTGCTTCCCACCGAAAGCTTTCTCCACCCAGATTTAGATACCACTTTAAAATCATTAGGAGAATTGCATCAGAACTCAAAATGTGAATTTCTGTTCCTCAGTGGCTTGCTTGTTTTTGTGTTTTTCTCACCATATTCTGCACCGTTTAGCATGACACAACAAGTCCTTAAAATTCAACATCAAAATCTTCAAAGTTAGAAAAAAAACTCTTTTCTTTTAGGACTCAGTAGAGCCGTGTACCTGAAAAAATACTATTTCACACTCTGTCTGGTTGGAAGTTTCAACTCTGTTGCACAACTGACTGTATCCATTACTAATGTCACAGCGTACTGATATAGCCTGCATATGTTGTTACATCACTGTAGCAAGATAAGACATTGAACTACTGGAAATCCAATTATTCAGTTTTACACAAACACCACGCTACCTCTCCATGAATATCCTCCCTCTCTGTGGCAGGGCTGTAGCACATGAACTGTTTGGTGAAACAGACTGTATAAAAAAGATGGACATAGCCACAGGGTCTGACATCTGAAGCCAGCTGCTTTCAACCTGCATTCTTTCTAATGGCCAACAGGGGGCAACTCCTCCCTTAAAATGATCCTACTTCTCACTCGAGCTACAACTTGTGTGAACACTGTCCTAACTAACCCTACTCTACAGCATCAGTCCCTAGTCCTACTGAACACAACATCAAGATGGTTTAGTGACCATCATACGAGCCTGCAGTATCCCAAATCTATTCTTAATTTATGTTTAAAAATGCAAAACTTGATTTCTTAAACCAGTTACAGTATCTTATGATGTTTACATCTATCTTTTACATACAGTCTATGGCCAGGGCTTCTCAGACATTTTCACAAAGTGCTTTGTGTAGGAGACATATCGAGATTTGTCATTGTATATCATACCACAGCATTTTATACTGTA
>VVHJ01009834.1:20366-67185 GCA_015107715.1 Tylochromis polylepis | reverse complement strand
CGGTTAAAGCCCTCATCAGTGCGCATCATTAAGGTGGTATTAAATAGTGGGAGAATGGTGCGGTAACGTCCTGATAACACTGTCCACGCGTGTGCTCAGACGAGGAAGGAGGAAGTTATTTTCTCGTTAGACTGTAAAACTTGTTAATGCACAGTCTATACAGGGTAACACCCCCCACCCCTCTGCTATTTCTCTCCCTCCCCTTTTCCAGGAGTCGTATTGAGCTCCGGGGCTGGGACATTCCTGGTTTGACGACCAGCTTCGCCGCTGCCATGATTTGCGGAGCAATTCGACACTGACTTCAAAGATGCGTGTGTGGAAGAGGCAGCGGTAGAGACGCAGACCGAGCACTGCAGAAAGTTACAGTAAGACACAGAGAGAGAGAGAGAGAGAGAGAGAGCACCAAGTCGGGACTTTTACTGAGAGAAACGGACTCCAGAGAAAACTCTCCACCACCGCTGAAACGCGAGTTCCGACCAGGGGGACTTGGCGCACCTTGGCCCCGACGCCTGCGCTGCTTTTACGGGTCTTAAAACTCTCTCTCCCCCACTTCCACCTCTCCGGCTGCTTTCATGTTCCTCAAGCCGTCTCGCACTTTGAGCCCGTTTCTAATGGAGGGCACGGTACGGATTTGCCAGCAGAAGAATGCGTTTTGCTGCTAATTCACCGGACGTCTCGCAGCTTTTGCCCTCCTGCATTAGAGGTAAGAAGGCACGGAGGGGAGGCAGAGAGGGGAGTCCCGGGCTGGCTGCCTGACCGGCTGGCTGGCTGGGAGAGGAGCTGGGGTAGGATTCAGTGAGGAAAGCTGGACTTTTCAGGGAAAAACACAAGAGATTTTAGGGTAAAAGAGGCAGAGAGCTCCAC
This sequence comes from Tylochromis polylepis, assembly GCA_015107715.1. Lineage (NCBI taxonomy): Eukaryota > Metazoa > Chordata > Actinopteri > Cichliformes > Cichlidae > Tylochromis > Tylochromis polylepis. The sequence goes on along the minus strand of VVHJ01009834.1, from coordinate 66,321 downwards.
AGTGCCGATTTGATCCATGTTGTCGTGTTTTCTTAACTTTGAATTGTGGCGGAGAGACCAGCGGCACGGAGTGGCATTGTGGCGAGCGGAGTGTGTGTACGTTTCCATGAATTAAGGGCCCACACTATAAACTAAGTCTGCTACTTTAAATAATTAGGTCTTTCCTTATGCATAACATTTGTTTATTGCCCATAAATATACTGGCAGTACTGAGTATTGAACACAGTCTGCATTGCTTTGCATGAAGTATAAGAATATGATGTTATGGTCCTAAAAGAGCTTGAAAAATCCCTCTTTTAAATTCTAATGCTGAACTCAATTCATAAGACTCCTTTAAGCAATTCGTTTGCCTGCAGTCAGAGTTTGTATTTTGCTTGAACACGCACAGAAGCACCCAGATTAACACTGCTATTCAGCAGTTCTCTTTTATCCTTTATGTATCCCCTGATTTGAAGCAAAAGAAAATCCAAAATATTTGTTTGGTAAACAGTTCTGGCAGCTCCTTGAAAGCAGCTACGCTCGAGTTAACGTCCCACAGTTGAAAACAGATGGCCTGCAGGCTCCATTTCTTCTTTGAAAGATGAAAGAACACTTTTAGAATAAAGGCAAACATGTCACTCCCTTGACACATCGGAGTCACCTTGGTAAAAGCTGAAAATGGACTGTCCAGAAATTATACTTTTATTATACAGAAGAGCCACAGAAAATCAGCTCAAGCTGCCACATTTACCACTGTGCAGAAACATTGGACTAATACTTAAAGTCGTGTGTCTTTTTTTCCTCCAAAGACAGAGAGCCTTTATTGTTTCAGATGAATCCTCAGAGGGTGTCATAAACGTTGGTTTGGTAAATCCATGTTAGCATTGCTCAGAGACTTGGCAAGTGTACAAATCACTGTGCAAAGCATGCAAAAGTGACTCTACCTGCCCGCCAGATAGAAGGTGTCACTATTTACTCAACCAGGGGCATGTTTTTGACAAAGAGTAAAAACATTAGAGACAAAGAGAAATCTTTGAGTATATTGAAGAAAAAATATGCAGGTGTGCAAACATATGGTCGTGAAACAGCCCTCACGTTGCTCAATTCTTCTCGGTTTCATGTTGCTTCTCACTCTTCTGATCTTACAAATGCAAAAAAGTTGAAATAAAGACGGCACTGCTTTGAGCTCAAGACTAGTTGTACAAGTGTGGGCATGAGCTAATTTTATTCAGGCTATGCACTTCAGGAACTTAAAGATGTAATTTTCCTCAGTCCTATGCTGACGTTTGATTGAACTAAGATTAATCCAGTTTTCTAAATGATTGTATTTTTTTCCTCTTGGTATATCAAACTTTTAGCTAAATGTGCATATGAAAATGTAATATGCACCATAAATATTGTAAGTGATAATATGAGATTAAGATTGCTTCTCTGGGTGGAAACGTGGAAAGCGTCAGAGTAAAAGTGACGGTAATGTGGTGGCTGCTGATGCCAGATTCCTCAGCTTCCTCTGTCTGCTGTTCACCCTTATCATCAGAGCTTCACAGCGACTATTGTTACATAGGGGTGACTCTCAGAAAGCTGAACACTTAAAAGTTATCAAGAACAAAGTCTTGAATCCCTCTCGAATGGATGACATCCAGTCAGTGGGACACACATGGCTGCACTCAGATAAAACACTTTCAAGTTCAAACAGTTGCTCACGCATTGTTACGTCGGTGGGGGACAAGAAGACACTTCCGATGGCTTTCAAATCCTTTCAGTGCCTCCCAATATTGGGTGAGCTTTTGACAAGGGCAGAGCAAGATTTGCTCTTTGTGTTCAGGGCGTTCATTTTGAAGGAGAAATCCTTCCTCAGGTTTGAGTCTGTTCCAAGAGTTTTTAAAAAACAAAGCAAAACTACGGTGTAACTTTTTCTGCAGCCGCTTCCCTTCAGCGTGCCTCATTGTAACCTGATTGACTCTGTGATCCTTGCATTGCTTTCTACTCAGTCAGTCCTCTTGAACAATCTTTTTGCTTGCTGTGTGTTGACATGCTCCTGCTCCTTTATTCAGAAAGCTCAATTGCCAAAGCTCGATTGTTTGTATGTTTGTTGTATGGCAGCAGAAATATGTGTTTAGAGTCTTTATTGCGCTATTATTTTTTGTAAATACCATCTATATCAGGCTCTCTTTTGCATCCAAACTATATTGCTGTATAGTATAGTATAAGTACCGGATTTTAAACTGGCCAGAACGACTTTAGTGTATTTAGTACAAGTGATCCGTGTTTATCTATAGTAGCTTTGTATTGAGAATGTGACTGAATTGGAGGACGGAGCCTCAGACCCTTTTTGTGTGTGTGTGTTTGTTTTCACTGCATGTATTTAGGGAAATTAATAAACCATTAGTGGTTCGGCGCTTATCAGACAGACCTGAACAAAGCACAACGATGCCATTAAGCGAGTTGGAATAATGTTTGAGCCATTAGGGTGCTCGTTAATGATAAACACATGTTGCTGTAGGAGAACTATGTTAAGTGGACAATTTGGACATAAGCGCGTGTAATGATACCAGCTCCGGCACTCATAATGGCTCTCTTGATTTTTTCTGATGCAGTACTATATTCTCACAACCACTTATACACCAGCAATGACAAATGATCACCGAATGTGGTTTTGTTAATGATTAAACCAAGAAGTAAAGTCATATATACAGTAAAATCTTGTCATACCTGAGATTAAAAAGATTTATTTAATACTCATATGATTAATTAATAAGTTGATTGACAGTTGAAGTCATTAAACAAAACGACAACAATAATTTAAGATCCTAAAATGCTTTTTTTTTTTTCTTCTTCAGGCTCTGGGAAACTCCAGTTTCCATCATTTTCTCACCATTTTTAAAAACGAATCTGCTTTTAAAACTAATTGTGAATTGCAGTCCTAGTTTAAGCAGTTCAGTTGTACATTTGTGGATGAAGGTCTGTCTGAGGTGAGTGCGGAGGAAGAGGGAGACTCGAGTGCATTTTGGCCATCTCCCACATTCTCCCCTTTTCTAAGCCATACAGATTTGAGGCCTGTCAGTAAACCTCAGTTCTGGCTCTAAAGGGAATGGAAGTGAGTTTAAAACCTAAATCACAATGTGGCTTGCTTGTTTATTTGGTTTCGCGCTCTGATCTGTCGTATTATTGCACCATTGGATTCAACCTTTGGCTGAGAAGAATGTTATGAGAGTCATAAAACAGGAGAAAATTTTGTTTTTGGAGCGGTCACGTTAGTTTTCATCTCCTTCACAATATTTTGATTGCTGGAATTAAGGCTTATTCATTTTCTAAATCTCTGATTACTAATCCATTTCAGCTTCTTAGTAATAACAATGTAGAATCTATGAAACTGTTTTATGGTTGATGTTTAACCCTACAAGTAACTATTCCCAAACCAAAACCTGGCTTGTTTTAAACTCTTGACATATAGCCCTCCTTTTACGCTCATTGCTCAGGGATTGAGTCATACTGCAGCATTTCTACCATTTTCTATTGCTGCCCTTTACTCTGAGAGCTTCAGCTCCCATTCGTCAAAGATAGAGTCAGACCTCAGGCCCCATTAGACGGACAGAGGGGAGTTGTGGGCAGCATGCCAAAGAGCCCCCATGTTCAAGGAGCCAGGGGGTGCTGATTGACAACACCCAGCAGCCATGGGCAGGGGGTCGCTGGGAAAGATGGGCAGGTCAGAGTAAGAGTTTGAGCTCTTGTGACTGCTGGGTTGGTGAGAGCGCCCTGCAGCTGCGGCACTAACAAAAAAAGGCTTTACTTTCCAACTTCAGTTTAAATATATTCTGTGGGCTGACTATGAAGTAGCCATATTGGCAAAATCGGTAGCCGTAAGGTGTCGCTTGTGTTTATATGAAGCAGACATAAGTAGCACTTCTTATCTCCTATGAGCTCACACTGTCATTATTTTAACTACACTACACTACACTACACATATTTCTCTCTGTGGGACCCCCCACCCCTCCCTATTTCTTCTATTCCCCCGACTCCGACAGATGATCCAAACACAGCAGCACAGACTCGCCGTACTGCGCAAACTTGTTTCTCCTGTAGGTTACAGATGAGCTGCATGCTTCCTCTGGTACAACTCTTCCGAAATGTCAAAGGTGAGCTGACTGTAACTCAGTGTATACACCGGCTCTCAACAGATCACCGTGTTGAGTTTCAAAAAATTCAGACCCTTGAAGGACCTGAAACTGGATAACGACTTTCAGGAGATTTGAGAAATAAAATGAGAAACATCAGGGCGTAATTGTTAAGACAAACAAACAGTTTTTGGAGCAGCAGAAACAGATGTTCAAGCCAGCCACTGAAATGCAGCGGAATGAGGCTGCACGGGCTGGAGATAGGCAGGGTGAAGAGGTCTGCTTGTTCTCTGAAAAATGTTTGCATACTGCTAATGTAATGGAAATACAGGCCTCAGCTAAATGTATATACGTCCATGCTCTCAATATGATAAGGGAACGTAAACCAATACCACACACGTAGCGCCTTAAAGCACAAACGCAGTGTCCAGGCGGCCGCGTAGATTATGAAAATGCCCCGAGAGCAGGTTGTGCGACACAGTAGGATGCACTTTTTACCACAGGAGAATATGATTCGGTTAACTCTTATCCATAGCTTGGGGGTTATATGAAAAGAACAAAAGATGAGAATGGTCTAGAATACTTTAATGATCTTGAGCCATTTGAAGCACGCTCAAACTGTGAGTCATGGTTTGAAGTACATTACTTTCTCTAGATGCCTTTTATTTATGGGCTCATAATCATCTGAGGGAGTGCCTCTTGGCTTGTGCAGCTACAGTACATGTGTCTTTAGCATGATGCAGAGCACCACATGTATGACAGAGAACAAAGTGTTCCCTGGGAAGCCTTGACGTGGCATTATGCGCGTCTGTTGTCCTCAGATTTGTCGAGCAGATACCCGATGAAAGTCATCGTCCTGTGTTGTTAATCAGCCCCAGAGAAGATTTCAGGGAGTGAACTTATGAACTGGACTCTTGCTGACAACTCTCACAGCAGAGTATTTCAGAATATGCTTTTTTCCCCCCTTTTCTTTCTGCATCCTCAGCGTCTTCCTGTTTGCAAGATTAATTTCTTTTCCCCTTCCTGTTACTGACCCCACTAAATATGCCTGCATTAGTCTGTCACCTCGTCGTAGGCTCCAAGAGTTAGCTTTTTCTGCTTGAAACTGCAGAGCAACCACAGCTTTCTATTTCAAATGTTGAACCAATAAGTCACATTTGACATGGGTTTTCTGCAAACCAGAATGTGTGTGCCGTTGAAAAGCCAGTGCAAGGATCAGCAAGACTATATTAAGGCAAAACTAGCGGCTGGCACTCCCCTTCAGCTGACAAACAGGCTTCTTGTTTGAAGGGCTGTTTTCCTCCCAGATCAGAGTGTGAGGCAGTGTGGGTACTGCTGCTGCCTGCCTCCGGGCTTGTGGTTGTGGGTGCCATTTTGGGCCTTCCCTACTCTGAGATGTGAGCCTTTAGGGAACATTGGAACCCCCTATTTATAAAAGATATTCAAAGTGAGTGGAGGAATGCAAGTCAGAGGGATAAAACATAGGGTTGGTCCAGCCTTTTACATTGTTCTGAGAATATTTTAAGATCAGAGCAGACATTCTGCATCCTGCGGAGTATAATTCTGCCTTGAGATAGATAGATAAAACTCTGGTTTGACTGACTTTAACAAAGTAAAATAAATCACTGTCACCGTTTTGCGTCGCTTTCACACAGTAGCAAACACACACGAACCCAGACAAGAAAAAGCAGAGTTGCCTAAGCCACAGTTTTTCTACTTCTGCTGTGTTTTGGTGTTGTCATTGAGGTTGTGTTTCTGTTGGCACCCGCTGCAGCACTACATCATCTCCCAAAAGCTTTTCTCACCTCCAGTGCTGCAGCAGTAAGCAGCGGGGACCCTAAACATTTTGGAGAGCTTTTTACAGTATGACCCGGCGCCAGAAGTGGAAACTCGGATGATGTGAGTGTTGATGTATCGCCATCGAGTTTGTTTTGCGATCATTTGATGGCCGCGCAGCAAAAGAGGAGCGTTACAAGGAGAGGCGGATAAACATTTAGACAAACTAAATAAAGCATTTACACACTCTGTTTGGGACTGTATATTTATCTTTGGGTCTTCGAGCTTGTACGTGTAAGGGGGGTGGGGGTGGGGTTGGTTTGTTTGGGTTTTTGCAAGAGATTTGTGGAATCTGTGAAGAAGACTAATTATATTTGAACCTTTTTGCATGTCTTTGTTTTTGTTGTGCCGGCGGCTGGGGAGTTTTTAGCAGATGAGGCTTTCCTCACCCGCAGAGCCCCCCGTCCAACCACACACACACACACACACACCCCTCTCCAGCACGAGTATATTGCCATTACTCTGTTATACTTACAAAGTGCATTTGTCATTATGAAAAAAATGAAAATGTCTGTGTGCACTTTCTTTCTCACGCCTCTCGAGTGACAAATGACAAAGAGCTGCTAAGGCAGCCCAGTTCAGTTTTATTTCTGGCTGGTTTTAAATCCTGACTTTGTGAAACTGAGTTTCTTGTTAGTATCTATTTGGACACCTTGTCATTTTGTTTTTGTTGCAAACGTTTGAAATTGCATTATTTAATGTATGTTTCAGTCTGAAAGTGCTTTTGGTTGGCAGCCAGGGACCTATCAGGAGGAGACTGAACAGAAATTGTTTGTCTGTGTCTTTGCCGCTTGTTGCTGTAGAGACACGGGCAGTGATGGAATCCAGGAGAGCTGGGGAGGGACGAGAGACTGCACTTAAGGGAGAAAAGGAGGGGGCAGCTGGATCATTGTATGCCCTTGGTTTATAGCCCACACAACAGCATTTAAAACACAGATAGTATCTTGACGCCCATAGAAGAGCTGGACGTTTTCAAGTCATTTGGCAAACTTGATCATTTTTCTCCTCCCCTGCATCAGCATGTTTTCCCATCATCCCTCTAATCAGGACTGATAGTGGGGAATGTAAATCTGTGGCCTCCTGCTCCCAGTGCCATGGCTGCACAAGCTCCCAGCTCCCCTCTCACTTGCCATGATGAATCAAAGTCTTGGCACATACTGGAGATCAGTGTTATAACACACCCTGCGGGCAAGAAGGCCTTCTTCTACATTCCTTCTTTCCATCAGAATTACCTTTTCGTCTGAGCAGACGTTCCCCCGTGGGCTGAAAGGCCTGTGAAATCAGTTGGAAGGGCCCAGAGAGCTTAGACAATGGGGTAGGGTTGTTAGTTACATGCGCTTTGCAAAAGGTCTCGAGGTGGCCTTGTATGGTGGCGATACCCAGGGATCTGTTTCCAATGTCCGAGGCTGCTATTGAGTTTCGCCTCTGTGGTTAATCCTGCTGTTCAGGACCTTGGGAAACAACCATACCTCCCTACTTTCCTGTCCCTCCCCCACACAGATTCCCAGGAAAAACAAGACATTGCAGAACAATCGCCAATTAAGATGGGTCTTACATACTGTACCATTCAGTCTCTGTCCCTTCTGTCTCAATCTTTTTACCCCCTCCCTCTTTCTCTCCACTCTCAGCTCTCTGCTAGTTTCCTTGGCCAACAAGCCTGAGGGTAGAATTAGCGCTGTCTCCCAGGTCCCGGCCCTGGCACTTTGGGAGGGTCGGACTTTGGTGAACGGAGGCGTTGTTGGGAGGAGGTGGGGGAACGGGGTGTGTGTCCTTGGTAAACAGGCCTTTGTGGGATGTGACTGTCTGATCCCCAGGGGCCTCTCCTTTCATTGCTCTTCTGGCCTGATCCTGTACAACAGCACTGTAGTCAGGACCTTGGCGTCAAGACGCTCTGGGACCTGCTTGGCCTCGTTATCACCCTGCACCTCCCGGACTGATGGTTGTCTGTCAACTGCACACAGACATGTGAGAAAGAAGTGCCTCAAAAGTAGCCTGTCCTTGAAGATGTCTGCTGTAGCAAACTCAGTTTAAATCTTTTATTGAGACACCTTCATTAACTTTCTCAGGCTCAGACAAGTGCAGTCGATTTGTCTCATGGATGGACTAAAACCCCTGAGTGTTATTTTCGCCTTACTTCTCATTGTAAAACAAAAAGGACCCTCCTTTCTTTTCCTAATTCCCTTAGTTCATTCCAAATCATGCCTGTCTTTCTCTCCCCTTACTTTAGCTCACCCCCTTCTGTCTAAGACAGTCCCACTTTTAATAAGATCTCAGTCTTTAATCAGACAGAGTTAGGCCATACCAGAGACCCAGTGTTTCCACTCATTAGTTTTCTTGGTGGCCCCGGGCTGCCTCGGTGGACTCACCCAGACCAATACAAGAAGCCCATAATGGTCCCTTAGAGTCTGTTCTGTCAGTCGGGTCGTCCAAAGTTTCTGGGCTGAGCTGAATGTAGCTCGGCTGAATCATCAGTCAGTTTTGGCAGTTTTGGATGTCTTTATCTGTACGCCTCTATCTCCGAGCCAAATAAAGAAGGAGGAGAAAGAAGTTTGGGCTTGGCCACTTTTCACCTCCTATTGAATGTTTAAACCCTACACATCTCCTTTTACTTCTCTCCCAGAGAGCCTTTCTTTTTACTTTTCTCTTATAGCTTTTTCACCCCATTGCCTCTAATCATTCAGTTTTCAATTTATCTGCCATCTCTTGTGTGTGCGTGCGTATGTGTGTGAATGTGAGTGTGTGTGCGTGCGTATGTGTGTGAATGTGAGTGTGTGTGTGTGTGTGTGTGTCTTTCTCTGTCTTTTTCTGTCTGTCTGTCGTGCTCTCTCTTTGTGGAACTGAGGAATGTGTGTGCTGCAGATCCTCTGTCAGTGAGATGTGGGGCGAGTGCAGACAGGTTTGGGGTATAGCATGTGAATCAGCTTCAGCACACAGGTCAGATTAGACCATCATACCAGAAAAGACTTGCCCTTTCTCTTACACCCCACTGATCTTTTACCCTTGACATCTTTATCTCTAAGCTTCAATCAGTTCTGGTCACTTGTAACAGTTCGCTCTTTTTTAAGTGATTTAATGAATTTGTACTCTCCTGCTGTTGATTGTTAGTTATTTATGATAAAAACATGATGTAAAATTAGTGCATCAATGTTGGAGGGCTGCATCATGATGTCTGTGAAGCAGAGAGGCCAGGCCCCTGTCTCAGTCAGCAGCACCAGTTGTGACCTGTTCTTCCTCTGCCCTCCAGGTCTTTGATGCTTCGCTGCATTGCTTTTGTCCCTGTTTACCCAATATGACAGGGATATGAGCCAGTCCCACATGGGGGCAGATGGGGCTTTAAGTAGTTCCTGCAGAGAGGGGGCCAAAAAAGAGGTGCAGGTGCTAATCACCCTAGAACTCAAATCCCTTTCTCTTCCCTGAGGGCAGCCCGTCAGTGTGTTCATTTTCTCCTGTGTCATCACCAGGGATCCCTCTTGCCCTGTGAGGGGGGTAGATGGTTCTATTCCTCTGTCTGAATATCTCCCTCGATAGAAAAATAAGGGTGGTGCCTCTCAATCATATATCTGTACTGTGGAGTTGTCCGGAAGGGAGTATGACAGATGAAGTAAAAAAAAAAAAAAATACAGAAAACAGAGTTACAAAGTCTCAGAAGATTGATGTTTTTCTTGCAGTCGCACTGTTAAGCCAAGTGTCAGTCAAACGTTTGCCAAACATACATGGGTCAACCCCCCACACCCAAAAAAATAGGAACTTTTCCACTTGAACTCGCTGACATCCGCCTCGTTTTTTTTTTTAAATTTTAATTTTTAAAAAAAATAAACTGTCTCTTTGTCTGTGTATCATCTTTCAACGGTGCACAGTTGTTTTTTATGCACGATGTCACTTCGATTTATAGCTGCTCGATCCTGCCTCGAGAAAGGCCATGCATCCACACCATGACCATGAGTGCAAAAACAGACAGTATCATAAGATCAGATTTTCGGGAAGGAGCGAAAGAAAACTGGAAGCCCACATATTTTCCTTTTAGGTGGTAAAATGTGGAGGAGTGAGATCAACACTCCACCATTAACGCTGGAAAAGAAGAAAGGGCCTCAGGCCGATCAGGCTCCAGTTGACAGGGACTTCCCCTTTGTGAAAGGACCACTCCAACTTTTGTCTGGGCGTCTGGAAATAGGAAATTGGACTTGCCTTTCCATGCAGCCAGTGTTGCCAGCATCAGGCCTAGTCTCTGATGAAAGATAAGAGATATCCTCACAGTGTCTGTCTCCACTGAGGAGGCTTCATGGTGGCGGATGTCAGGGGAAAGCCAAAAAGATAAGAAACAGGAATGATGCCCTTGTGTTTCCTCGTTGTGCCAGATCAATAAGGCAGATAGGCAGCTGTGTGTGTGTTTACACAAGGGCATCCATTCAGAACTTTAGTGCCCAACTGGCCCTCCTGATGGGAGGACTGAACTGGTTAAAATAAGAGAGCGAAGGTAGCCAGAGGGAAAAAAGCTCCAGTTTCTCACCATACTGTGCGCCGGTGTGCCCATGCTTGGTTGTGCATTGTTTTAGCTCTGTTGTTATTATTGTAATTATATATCATTATTCCGGCAGAGAGAGAAAGATATTTTCCACTGATGACATGGGGGTAGTGTGCAGGGCCTGTTGCAACTTGTGGGATGGAGAAACGCCAGCCTGCAAAGATGTAAGTTTGATCTGTGTGAAATAGCATGGACACAGTTAACATGGAGCCTAAAATGCAAAGAATACACGATATGCATAACACGGCATGTTCCTAAATCCTTATCTGAAACTCAGTAGTAGTAAACTAGCTAGAGGGTTCATAAAGAATTAATTTTTAAATATTAATTTTTTAAGCACTTTATTCTTGTTTTGCTTTAAATATTTAGTCGTGTGTGCGTCAGTGTGTGTAATTGAAACGGAGACAGCTGGAGGTAGCCTTGCAGAGCCACCAGACACCCGCTGGTTCATCCTCTCTCTCTCACTACTCCTCTATAACCTTTGACCTCTGGGTGAGCAGGGGCGTGAGCCTAGAGCTGGAAGAGTTTATTATTTCCTGCCTCATCTATCCTTCTCCTCTCAGGATGCCCTCTGAGAGAGAATGAGAGAGAGTAAGATGAAGAGAGTGGGTATGAATACATCAAGTGAAGGGGGCAAAAGTCCCAGCATTCAGAATGACCTTAAAAATGCACAGTGTTAACTAATTAGCAATGCATATACATAGTGTTGGCACAATAAATCATTTGATTTGCCATTTGTGGCTTTTTTAAGAATTTATGAACCTTTCACCACCCTAAAGTGAGAAAGCATCTTCTGATTATATTGAGCCCCACTATAGATATGCATATAAAATAAAGACAGAGGTGCAGGGGTGTCACCTATTGGTCTTAAATACTGCATTTTGAAGCTTCAAAATTACCACTTTGTCTGCTGGGTTGGATAATACAACATGCCAATGTCACAAACATGATGGAGAGGTCCAGTTCAGTGGGTCGATTTAGTGGAAGTTTGGCCTGCCTGCTGCAGTTCCTTGTGTTGGTCTGTCCATTAAAGCGGCCTCTAAATGATGTCTCTAAATGAAAAAATTATATATAAAAAAACCAAAACATTCACACGCCCTTGTGTAGTTGTTTCGAAAGGCAAAACTATCCGTGACGGTAACGAAATTCAGAGACTGCTGTTTCGATTGAACCCTTAATGGAAAATGTTTTTACCCCAGTTAAACATACTTATACATGTATGTTACACACCAAATACAGTAGATTAAAATGCAAAGAAGGTCTGAGGAGGGTGTAAAGTGAGAGTGGGAAGGACTCCTTTGACCCCCCGAATTCCAGCGCTGCTTACTCATGGGTCAGACCACACCTATCTTCAGACTTGACCTTCACTTTGATCCCAACTACACTGCTGTTCATGGCAATATCTTACAGAGTTGCTATTGGGTGTTTAACATGACAAGGTAAAAATGTATTAGTTAATCTTCTTCCAAAGAAAGCTACGTTGGTTTTAGTTTGGTACAATAGTCCTTGCTCAGTGTAGGAGGCTCTGAACCTTTACAGTGTAAGCCTGACACATTAATTACAGTTTGTACATTACTAATTGTGCTCCTAATACACGCAGCATTACTGTGATTACATTTAAGTACTTCACATCCCTGTGTTTATTTTTTGGTAAAGTAATTAGCAGATTAATTGACGACAGAAATAAATATTCATTCTCGCCCCACGCCAACAGATCTTTTTCAAGCCCTACTGCACTCTCGAGAGGAGGCTAACCAAACTGACCTGCTTGTCGAGCGGACGAAACAATGTTTTAGTTAGAGAATGAGGGTTAGAAACCTGTTGAGCCTCGCCGCTCCCACCCAGGCATGATGCTTTTAATTTGACCCACCCTTCAGCCTTGGTTGGCCCTTCCGCTAATGTCTGCGAGCCACTGAAGCACCAGTGTGAATATCACAGCTGGACAACCATTGTCCAACCGGCCTCAGGCTCAAACCCTGGTTAGCAACCAGGAACCTGGGATCAAAGCTTGCCCGGATTACTCTTAGAAAAAGGAGGAGGCGCTGCATTCGGAGGGGGGTCTGGTTGAAAAGGATAGAGGAATGCTCCTAATTACGTGCCCTCCACTTCTTTTCTGTCTCTCTCTTTGACTCTTCTCTTGTCTTACCGTGTGTGTCTGGCCTGCATCTCAGGCTACATTGAACCTGTGAGGAAGCAACGCAGTGTGACAAGAGAGTGATATTAAGAGTGAGGTGACAGTCTCTCTACAGATACTCCATTATCAGGAGATCTCAGCGGTCTTGTGGGAAGAGAAGGAGGCAGAGAGGCTGGACATCCCAGCCTCCACACAGACACTGAAGTGGGTGAGAAGAGGGGTCAGAGAAGAGGGTGGGAGGTGGAGATCAAGGAGTGTGTAAAGAGGATGTGTCGTGAAGATTAGAGGGATTGTCGTTCAGGATTCAACGGGAACCTAATTGATTTTTTTCCCCCACCTCTGGTTTCCTCTTCCTTACTTTGCTGTTTGTTTACATCTCGTCTCTTGCGCTCGCGTACATGATGCCATGTTTCTCTGCAGAGCTGCGGCGTGATATGTTTCTCCACTCATCTGTGTGTTGCAGGTTTGCTGAACAGACGTGGACGTACTTACTGGGCAACACGGCCTCTGGCAGGGGTCAAAGTGCACCATGGACAGTGGCCTAAGGGTCCTCCTGTCCACTGTGCTGTGTCTCAGCCAGTCCTTGCTGATCACCTGCTCATGTAAGTTGTTGTACAGCTCTATCGCGTGACAGATATGCAAACATTTACTTTTATTAGCAAAGAATAATTTTTTTCAAATGCAGAAGATCAGCAGCAAAGCTGACGAACACAGTGGATGCTGTCCACAAATAAGGAGGTGAAGAAAGAGTAATTATAGCAGCTGAAGTGGCATTTGAGTTGGAGATTAATGAAGCACTAATCAATACACAGATAGTTAATAATAAAGGCAAATATTTCTCAGTGTCAGCTGGATGATTTACAGCTCCTGATTGGCCATAAATTAAATTGTGCGACTTGAAGTAAAAATTTTGGACATTTTAATTACACATTTTGGTCTTCCTTGGTAAACCAAAAAACCAAAAACATTGGTTTGTGTATAATGGAAATTAATACTGGAATTTTGTGGTGCAAAAGCAGTTCTGTTGAAAAAAGGGAAATTGTTGACAAGCTGTTGGATTATACTGTTTCTAAATTATCACAAGCATCTTTCTGCCTTTTACTTTAAGAAATGTACTGGCAAATACTGCACAATATACACGAGGACAGCAGTGTTTGTATCATAGGCTAATATTGTCTAACCAAATTTATCAGTCAGTCTCTGTTGTGTAAGTTTATTAAAACAGCTTCAAAAACAATGAAACAGTTGTAATTTGATTTATAATTTGAGCAAACCTACCGTTTATTAATTCACATGTCTGAGCCTGTTTTTCTCTGCTCTCGTCTTCTCATCAGCTCAATATCCATCTTTCCACTCTGAGCCCGCCTCCTTGGTTCAGAGTCAAGGCTCTGTTGTCCATCTGCGGTGCTCTGTAAGTCCTCCATCAGCGGTGGTCTCCTGGCGCTTCCGAGGCCTTCCCCTGGACCAGGACACTCTGCCTGGCGTGGAGCTTGGCAGTGGCTCCCTCACAATCTCCTCCCTTATGCCCAGTCATGCTGGTGTCTATCAGTGCGTGGCACGCTTAGACCACGGGCCCGCCATCGCCAGCCGCTACGCGCGCGTGGCCATAGCAGGTACGGATGCAGAGAATTAGAGTCTTGTGCATGCTCCCACTCACTTCAAAGCGGAGTGGTGAAGAAAGAGAGGAAATGGCCTTGAGAAAAGGAAGGCTATTTCGTGATTGCTGAACACTTAGAAAGAATGCCTATCCTCAGCTGCCTGCTGCTGAGTGGCGGAGGGGAAGGAAGCAGTAGTAGCTTTTACTTGGGCATCGTTCCAGATGCCTCTTGACCGGTATCCTTAATGAGCTTTGGGCTTTCCTGTGTGCAGCATGTTCCTGCTGGGATGCTTCTTGCTCTTGGACACTATGCTAAGAGGCTGACCTTGCTTTGGAACTGTATCAGGCATGAGTCGAATCACTCACTGCAACAATAAACAAACCAAGTGGTCCAACACAAACAGCTCAACTCAAGTAGTGCTGATCATCCTCGCCACTGACTGTGCAGATACTCAGAAGATATTAAATGTCTGATATTCTGGACATGAAAGTTTAACTAAGGCAATTTCTTTTTTTCTGTCCATGCAGAAATATCAAAATACGAAGATGGCCGACGGCGGTCATTATCAGTGCAGGAAGGGAGCACTGCTCTTATAGAGTGTCCTCTACCACGTAGCATTCCTCCAGCTATTCCTAGGCTGAGGATACAAGGGGACTGGGTGGAAGCTTCAACAGGTATGTTTGAAACTCAGATAAATATGTAGTTTTCATTTTGGATTTTGAGTGATGGCTCTGTAACTGTCTATTCTGTTCTTCTGAAAAAGTCAAAAAGTGTTCAATTCTAGTGCAAATATTTAAAAATACCAATTATGTCAGCCAAAATGTGGGAGTTTTTAAAAAAAATTTATTCATGAGCAATGTAGACTGTAGAATATTTAAAAAGTGCAACACTGCACTACACTAAATATTAACTATATATACTGTCACTTATCAAAGGGAGATAAAGGTGGCTCTCATTTATGAGGCCTTTTGAGTATTTTTGAGCTTTATGAAAAATTTTCATTACATGTAAATTTTCCATGTAATTTTGTTATATAAGTGCAAGGTGAAGTGTTAAAATGAATGGAATCTGGTCAAATGAAATTCCCTTGATTGGTATATATTCATTCTATAGTATTCTATTTTATTTTATGAAGTATTTTAACAAATAAACCTTTGATTTGATATATTTCTTTTTTATTTTACTCAAAATTGTTGCTTTTTATTGAGGGTAAAAAAAAAATCATTTGTTCCAGTGTAGACACTGTGATAAGAAGAGAAGATGACTTTGAGGGAGTTAAGTAAAGTTTGGTGAAGCCATCTGTGAATATGATTTCCTCAAAACAGACACTTCCATTTGGTCATTCATTTTTAACTGACACAGTCATAAAATATAAAATAATGTGCATCCGTATGAAGGAATCCATACATTTGTCCCCTTTTGTTCGTCTGCTTATGGTGTCACTGTCTGTATGCTGCAAAGGCCTTCCTATTACTTCAGTCCTTTCCTTCTCTTTTCAGATGACTATTTAATACTTCCATCTGGCAACCTCCAGATTATCTCTGTTTCAGCCCAGCACCAGGGCATGTATAAATGTGGTGCAGTGAACCCTGTTACCAGGGAGACCGTCATACAGACTCATGGCACTAAGCTGTCCGTCAAATGTAAGTTGGATGATGTTAAATCAAGGAGAAGTGTTTATATGTCTGCTTTGTTATCTCAGACCAACAAAGGTCTTTTTTTTGTTTGGTTCGTTTAGATTCAGACCCCTCCTCCTCAGTGCAGATAGTTTATCCCAAAACCCCAAAGACTGTTTCGATTGAAAAGTCACAGCCGCTGAACTTGGAGTGTGTCGTGTCTGGTAGTCCTGCACCTGCAGCTAAGTGGTTTAAGAATGGCAAGGTCATATCGGGGCCTTCTCACCAACGACAGCACAACAATCTGGCCTTTGTTCGGGCGATGAGAAGTGATGAAGGGAGTTACACCTGCATTGTTGAGACAGAGCAGGGGACTCTCGTCAGCGCTAACTATACTGTGAAGGTTCTCGGTAAGAAAAACACAATGAGAGAGGAGTGTGAGTGGTGACTGTTAGATGCAGATATGTAACGTTTCACGCTCTCCTTCACAGAGCCTATTTCCATTATTGAGGGACCGGGGAACCAGCTCACCTCTCCTGGCTCCTCTGCTCGTTTTGTCTGTGTAGCCCAAGGAAATCCGTCTCCAAACATCACCTGGCTGTTCAACGCAGAGCCCATCACCCCTTCGCATCGCTTTCAGATCTCTGGATCCTCACTTGTTGTTTCAGATGTGACACGACAGGATGAGGGAGTTTATCAGTGTCTGCTGGACAATGACATTAGCTCAGCGCAGTCATTTGGAATGCTTACAACTCAGAGAGGTATGTATGATCAACTATCTTTATCAAACAACAAAAGCTGTATTGTACCAGATTGCCTTGTTGGGGACTAGGTTGGGGACAACTAAAGGTTGTTCTGTGCTCTTAGGTTAAAGGGACAGTTCATCCCAAAAGCAAACATATTTATTTTTCATTCAGCCTTTAGTGATATTTATGCAGCTGGATTGTTTCGGTGCGAGTTGTCTGGTTTTTGAGGTTTCTTGACGGTTTCATGGCGAGAGAGACATCACTGCTGATATTTTTTGTCTTTCGGCACTTTGCGCACCATCTGGTGCCATCTGGTCCCATTATATTCAAGAGAGTGCAGACATCTGACAGCCAGTATATCCAAAACTTGCTTAGACTTTTCCCTTAGACTGTCTTAGACTGAAGATGTTCCACACACCTAAAGTTAGAAGTTCCAAGAAATACACTTCATTGTAAATTGTTACAAAAAATTCAGGGTATTGTTAGAAAGGATTAAGGCATCTTACCAGATGGGATCTCTGTGGGGCCTGTGCATACAGTATCTGCAGGGAGCCCTCGCTTTGTGAGTGTGAATGTATGTGTTTCTCTGAGGACTGGCAGGGGAGGCTTGGCCAAGGCCGCCCTCCTCCTGAGCCTTGAACTGAGCTTGAGCGTGAGAGTGAGCTTTGTGCGCACCGTCGGGGATAAGCCCCCGGACGCTGGAATGTAAGGAGTAGCCGTGGAGGGTTATGACGAGGACCAGACCACCCAGCTGTCAACATCATACACAACTGCCTTTTATTTATTAATACATCACAACCATCCCCCTCCTCCTCCTCCAGTCTCCCCCAAGCTTTCCTTCTACTCCAAGGCCTCATTCCTGAGCTCTCCTTGCTATCTGCAGAATGATTAATGCAGCTACATGCAGAACATAGGGAGTACAAGTCACCGTCAGGTGGGTTCACTGTAAAACATTTGCTTCCCTCCTTGCACAAACCGCAGGAATGAATATTTTTTGCTGCAGACCACTTTTATACACAAAAGAAGCTGATAATTCAGTTTGTTATCAGGTATCAGGCACCGGAGCTTATCGAATGCTGTTGCATTCAAACTAAACAGTGTTATTTATTTATGTAGTCTTTTATTGTAATTCATCAAATAGGGAACTCCGAAAGAAGTTTGCTTTGACAGCACCCTGTTGTTACCTGCTAACGGGGAAATGCACCACAGAGGTGATGTGCGTGATTCTATCATGCTGTTGTCTAGGTTTTCATGATCTTTTATGAATTAACAAGCAACCTAATCAGATGCTCCTAAATCACAAATTTAGCCACTAAAATCATTATTTGTTGGTTATCAGTCAAGTGACAGAAGATCATTAAGTTCATCATAAGACTTGGGCCTTTGACTGCCTGAAACTTTTGAAACAAGAGGAGTCAAAACACTTTACTCTTTACTGGATCCGTCTTCACAGGAAGGAGGTACCCACAGGTCCTCCAGCAGGCTCTTTCCAGGCTCTTGTCTCTGTGCTTAATCCTTCATGATTTCCCATCACATTCACTCCCAGGTGCTCTCCTCTAATGCAATGACCTTTTTCTGGGAAGAACTTGGCAATGCATCTTTGTCTAGGTTTACTAGCACTTGTAATGTACCACTCCTTTCCATCAGAATGGTGAGGTCGCTGTGTCCTTAATCGCCTCCTCCTCTCTCTCATTGTGTCAGAGTAGGAGCCCTGGCTGCGGTTAAGCTATGAGTCAGAGCTGTGGAGAGGTGAGAGTGTTGTAGGGCTGAGGGAGGGAACGAACAGGAACGTGTGGAGGGCTGGATGTAGTGCTGAGGTCTGATTCTCTCCGGTATTTTAATGGTTGGTGTGTGGAATGTGTGGCAGCTGGCCACGGTCCCAGGATCAGGTCTAGTGTTACCAGCTCTAGGCCTGTTTGTTTTACAAAGTGAACCGGTCCCACATACACCAAAAACAGCCTGAAACTGGACCCGGGACCCTGCAGTGTGTGTGCGCCTCTAGCAGGCCTCTGCTGTGTTACCTCCTTGTTCACTTGTTTTGTTTTTTAATATTCAACTGTGACTCCGTTTGATCTCAGAGATGTGACTCAAAGTTGAGCAGTCCCAGGTTTTAAAGGTCTGTAAAAAAAAACAAAAAACGGTTCACCTGAACTTTGCCAAGCTAAAGTCAGCCATAATAAGACTCCCAGCTCGCATGATTTGCCCAGGCGGACCACTCTGGCTCTGACAAGGATTTCATAAAAACAAAAAGCAAAGTGTGATTTGATGTAGCACTGTAGACATATTTCTTCCAAATGTAAAACTTTCCAGCAAGTTGCCCTTTGTGCACAGGCGGGGCCACTATGTTAGTCAGCTTTTCTTGGAAAAAGGGAACATACACAATACAAAAATGAGATCGACAAGTACAGTAAATATGTTTAACTAATTGTCTGTGGCTTCCATAAGGCACGAACGGTTATTTTTGGCATTTGTTTGCATAATGCCGCGAAAGGCATGACTTTCCAAAGTCTGATTTTCTGCCTAAAGTATGAGCATATCTTTTAAACATCTGTCTTTGTGTCAGTCTTCATGAATTTATATTTTGAGAATCTTACAGCAAAGACATTTGCTCTGAATATCTAGACATGCTCACTTTGTTTCTAGCTACTTTAGTCAGAGCTGTTATAGTGTGATGAGGATAGTTTCCATCTACAGTGATTTGTACTTGGTGGTACGACTCAGGAAAGTTACACCAAGGCCCCCTACACAGAACAAAGCAGGCATCACTGACAGTAGACTTGACGTTGATTAAGGCTGCACTGAAAAGGTGAGTCGCTGTGGAGGTGGGTTGAAAAGCAGCTTGCAGATTGCGTGTGTAAAAGGGTGTCAGCTGAGACTTGAGCTGATGTGGCCTGGTGACGATAAGTTAACAAACTCTTTTGTGAGTTTGACTGAACTTTGATGTGACTGTACCACATGGCACTTTAATAATCTCTGATCTTCCTCACTGACAGATTCACAGTCGGGTTCCACTGTTGGCGCGCTGCCTGAAGCTTCACCGTCACTCCACCCGATACAAAGCGACGAGGGCCACGAGCGTCTCCTCACAGAAGACGAAGGAGATCCGATTAACCTGCCTGCTGATAGGAGCGGTGACCGTCCTACTCCAGAGGCACCCATCATCATCAGCCCGCCTCAGACTCACAAGCCTGATGTGTATGACCTGGAGTGGAAGGCGGGGCGCGATGGAGGCAGTCCCATCAACGCCTATTTTGTTAAATACCGTAAGGTAGGGAAAAATAATTCCTTTTAGTTTTCCTGAAATATTTTGCCCATACCAACTGAAAATATGAATATGAATAAAAGGTTGTTCACGTTCCTTCCTTTTGACAGTGGAACACCTGTGTAAATCACAGCCATTGTTACTGATGCTGCTCAGGCTTCTAAACTAAACTGAGACTAAATGCGAAGGATTATTAACTATCACTGTCCTCTTTAGTCATGCTGTTGTATGTGTCTGTGTGTCAGGTTGATGAAATGGGAACGGTGGTGGGAAGTTGGCACACGGTTCGTGTGCCTGGCAGTGAGAAGACCCTGCGGCTGTCAGAGCTCGAGTCCTTAAGTCTCTATGAGGTGCTGATGGTGGCTCGAAATTCAGCAGGCGAGGGTCAACCGGCCATGCTCACCTTCCGCACGGGCAAAGGTCAGTCCAGCCACTGGCTCGTAATGAAAAAAACTCTCAAAAGAAAACTATGTGTGTATGGGGAATTGCCGACTGCTGTAAGAAAAAGACTTCGCTCTCATTTCCACCAAAGCTACGAAGAACGAGGAGTAAATGGAGGGTCATGCTGAGTTAAAGAGGGTCTGATTGTTTTTGGACATTTTGCACTAACATTAAGCAGACGTTCGAGAAAAAAATGTATCAGCGACACTGATAGCAGTCTCCCGAGGACAGAAAAATGAGCAAAAGCACAATGAATTTTTCATTTAGGGTTGCAAGAAAATGTACTGTAGTTTTTGTGCAATTATGTTAGTTTGAGAAAATCCATCGAATGTCATTTTGTGATTTCTGTAAGGCTAAACAACGTGCCTTCAACTTTTGGCTTTGGCACAGAATGAAGACAAAATGATAAAACCTTACGCGGATCAAAGATGACAGTGATTGAATTTGTATTATTATATGCAGCCATTTGCTCAGTGTGACTGTAGATTATTACCTTAATTCAGGTATTGCAGCAGGTCGTCCGGTCACCATTGTAAATACAATCATAATGATCGGTGTCGGTCGTCGTAGGCAAGCGTGAGCATGCTTTTTGTCTGCTTAGAGACAAATAAAAGAAGAATGACCGCAAGTATTCCAACACAATAACAATTGTGATTTACCACAGCAGGGTTACAAAATGTTCCCTGGTCAGAAATATGCAAAGCCAGGGAAACTGCCAAAAACCACAGATATGATTATATCGCCGGGGTGGTTCATTTGCAAAACAGTCCAGGACCTTCAAAATGCCAACCTCTGGGCTCCTGTGCCCAGCCTGATGTATATCCAAACTACCAGAACAAGAGGGAAAGTAACGTGCATTTTTTTTTTTCTATTTACCTCTTCCTGCTTTTAGGAATACAATTCTGGTAGAGAAATACTAAATCCATAAACTTTTGTGCTTCCAAGAAGTCCATAAAAATATACGGTCCTTTACGACCGCTACAAGTCACCAAATAGATACAAAGAACTCAAATACCCACAAACAATTTCAAAGGCTTGACCTAAACTAAGCAACTATGTTTTGAAAACTCTACACTACAAAATTCTTGCCAGTTTGTTTTTAGTCGACAGAAAATGTTATGCAGTTTGCAGGAGGTTTTATATGCCCATTTTGTTTCATACAGTTCAAACAGATACACGTCCAAGTGTACAATTTAAAACACGCAGATTTTTATGCAGCCGTAAGCAGATTTTTACAGAACTGGTATCTGAAGCTCTCACGTGTCCTCTGGTGGCAGTACTGATGTTTTTCTTACCTCCAGCTTTTCTTCTTCCTCTCTCAGAGAAGAGCACCTCCCCCAACAAGAATCCCTCCAAGCCTCCCGTCATCTCCATGCCACCCAAAGCTGCAGAGGACAAAACCCCCAACACGCACTTTGGAGTTGTCATACATGACAGAGGTTGGTGCCGACACAATCACCGACTGTCTGAAAGGCCCTGCGTTGTTGCTGCAGCTGCTGGACTCTGTGCAGACAATGATTGTGGGATGTTTCTGGGGAAAATTATGGGGCTTTCTGTCATCTAGCTAGTTACTGTGGAGTTCATGACCAGACTGTGTTGAACAGATCGCAGAGCTTAATGTTTAGATGTGGTCTGCTTTGTTTCTTTGTGCCTCAGAGTACAAACAGTCAGATGATAGTTGACACCCCGTAATGACTCTTTGGGAGAGAGATGCTGTGAGATTGCACACAGCTTTCGGGTCAGACATGAGTGTGTGTATCTGTGTGCGTGCATTTGATTTACTCGCGTCACAAGCAAGCCCTACTTTGCTGAGACTCACATTAATCTTTTCACTAACCCTCTTTTCTTTCTGTCTTACTCGCTCCTGCCTTCTCTAACTCTGTGACTAAGAGGCCAGGCAGTAAGTATACATCCCTCTGTGGCTTCCCTGTGATAAAGCTGCGTTCTTTACGTTTTTTTTTTCTTTTCCTGTGATCACGTTTGCATGAATTCAGATGCAGCAATGACAGATACGAGTTTAATTCCTATTTGCTTTTTTCACCAGTTCCAGAGGCTCCCGATCGCCCAACCATCTCCATGGCGACTGAAAGTTCAGCATACGTCACCTGGATCCCGAGAGCCAATGGCGGCTCTCCGATCACAGCTTTCCGCGTGGAGTACAGACGTGGCCGCAGTGTGGAGTGGGTTGTGGCTGCAGATAACATCTCACCTCTGAAGCTGTCTGTGGAGGTTCGCAATCTGGAGCCTGGTGAGTTTGCACATCGTTCGCAACTTTCCTGTGCAGTGCAGTGAAGCAGAAAATGATTGATCTGCCCAGAGGAGACTTTCTTTTTGTAAGGAGATTTGAAAAAATAGCACAATTCTTAAAAATCACTTAATGCTGTTGCTCGGCTCGCAAAAACTTCACCCCATCACTGATATGAAATTAACAATTGATAAACAGCAATTACTTGTTGTTATTATTCACTGGTTTGCAAAAAATTCTGATGTGTTGTGACAAAACAAACTGTAACTGTAAATAAGAGAAAAAGAAATGTGAGAATAAAATCAAATCAAATCACTATGGATGATTAGTAAGGGAATAAGGGAAAATAACATTTTTATGGTCAAAGCAATGAGGATTTCTCAAACTTTATAAACCGGACAAAACAGATCATATCACACATCAGCAAATTTTATGTATGTTATAAATAATCTAAAGTTTCTAACATTGCGCACAACTATTAACAAGATTTCAGATGCCGTGCCATCAGCTGTTTTTTTCCCCCTTTCATTTCCAATACACCAGCTGACAGCGTCATATGAGTGTTGCTTGCTTAAGAAATCCAACATTAGTCTTTCAGTTTCAAACATCATGATGAATGGTTCTGATCAGTTATTTGGGCTGGAATTCTAAAGCCCCTATCTAAATGAATAAGTAGAGAGCCATAACAGCATATGTGTAGATAGACATCACAGAATTGCAGTTTATGCTTAGCAACACTGTACTGTAACACTGCTGCTCCTGTTGTATTTCTCTCTCAGGATCCAGCTATAAGTTTCGGGTGGTAGCCATAAACATGTACGGTGAGAGCCCCCACAGCATTCCCTCAAAGGCGTACCTGGTGCCACAAACCAGCCCTCCTAAGACAGACCGTCCAGTCGTTGGGCCTCATATTTCATCCACGGATGCTATCAGCGACACCCAGATCGTGCTGCGCTGGACTGTGAGTAGTGCATCATGGAAACAGTAGTGCCATTTAAACAAGTGCATTTAGTAGGGAAAACAAAGGCAAACTGTCAAAAATTATCAGTGAGTTTTACACAAAGCTGCTGTATCCACGCATGATTCTGGTGCATTGACCAATATCAGCATTTGAAATGTTTTTCAATCGTGTTTGATTGTCTGGCTACTTTTGTTTCTCACTCTTTTGTTATTGTCCTTGTTGATTTCCTTTCTATGGCTATATGTAGAAATCTTGTCATCTCTCATCTGTTTAAACAGTGATGTCACAGCCACAGATATGAAATACTGTTAAAATGGAAGCAAGAAAATATAAAAATGAAATAATAAGGTCAAAGTCTTCTAGTTCTAGAAGTCTTAATATTCTAGCGGCAAGTGTTAGCACTCAGCACCTTTATGGCAGTGGCTCTGTTCAGTTATTTGGGCTGGAATTTTAAAGTGAATAAGGAGAGAGCCATAACTTTTCTTTCAGTGGTCACTGGAACTTAAGTCAGATCTGATGAAAACC
The DNA here is from genome assembly GCA_015107715.1 of Tylochromis polylepis. NCBI lineage: Eukaryota > Metazoa > Chordata > Actinopteri > Cichliformes > Cichlidae > Tylochromis > Tylochromis polylepis. The sequence goes on along the minus strand of VVHJ01009834.1, from coordinate 42,341 downwards.
TGCTTAAAAAGTTTGTTGGCTTGTGCAAAATGCCATGCCATTGTGGATTTATTTACGCCTAAATACAGGGTGCCGACATGATCAGCATCTCCGGTTCAGCCCACTGGAGCGCTGAACAATTGCTGTGGAAATTCACGTTATGTTAGCCAAGAAAAACAACACGTGCCCTTACCTACATGTGTTCTACGATAATGAGTGGAGAATTATGCCCGGTTGATGATGTTTTCCAGTTTTACTGATGATTCCTGTTCAGGGTCCCATAAGAGCCGTATCGCTTGTAATTTTCTCCAAAGTTAAGTGCACATTCATCAAAATGACCTCAATAACTTCCTGTCCCTGCATAACAGTGGAAAAGTTTGGCTGGTGAAGCGTCTTTTCCAGGTGGCTCACCTGTGTTTGAACTGATCGTGGTTCTTTTGCAGCCAGTCGGACTGTACTGATAGGAACTCTGCTCCAACAGAAAGAAAGGGAGGCTCTGTCCCTCTGTGTTTTGATTCCTCTGTCTTCAAAGCTGTTTCTCCCTTACAACAGTTTTGGTTGCAGATGGATGTAGATAGTTCCCCACATTTACTTAACCTCAGACAGCCTCATTATTTCCTGAACTTCAGACAGACAGTGCAATCACAATCTAGCTTGCAGTCTTGTACATCTGCTGATAACAAGGCCCGCTATTAGGTGCTGGAAAATTTCCTCTCTTTGTATGATGATTGCTCACCAGATTGCTGGAGTCCAACATAATCTTTTTTCCATCCCCATCCAGTATAGTCCCTCGACTAACAACAACACTCCGATCCAAGGCTTCTACATTTACTACCGGCCCACAGACAGCGACAATGACAGTGACTACAAAAGGGACGTGGTCGAAGGTAAGTGGAAGTACATGTTTTAATGCGTGTATGTTTTTCCACTACATACTGAGTGAGTAGCGGTGTAGAGTGTTTGTCGACAGCTTCTCCCAGTCCTGTTGTAGACATAAGCTCATGCTGTACAGATAAACTTGGAAGTGTAATGGATACTGTGTCGAGAGTGGTGTGCATTTCGGCGTTTTGATTTATAGAGAGTGCAAGCCATGGGCAGCACTGCTTTCTAAAATCTGTTTTTAATAAATGGTTGCCAGCTAATAGGCCAGAGATGTAATGTGAGCCTGACCAGACGAGAGTAGCTCAGGTTGCTGGGTGGAATGCTAACAGTTGAGCTGGATGCAGGAAGGGAGGGCGGGGCATCCATTCACTCCGCCCATCTCTCCAGCATCTGAGTATTTGACTTTCCACGCCGTCAGGGACAAATGTCTGTTTGGGCTTTGTCCACAGCGAGCAGCTTGTTATTACACCGAGGTTACAAATTCCAAAAATTCAGTCATTAAAGAGAGGAATTTTAAGATGTGCATACATATAGCTGCGTTGCTATAACATTCAAAATTTGTAGATTTCAAAGGAACCTATGACCAGCTTTCACTTCATGTCAGAAAAGTTCTTATCAAGCCCAGTGTTATAGTGTTATGGTATCCTTATAAAATTGCAAGTGTAAGTTTGAAAATAGAAGAAAGTATTCAGTGGATTTTCTCTTTGATGTAAAATATCAAAGACCGAGCACGAGATTTGGACTAAACCAGAATTTGTCTTATTTTTTGCACTAAAATGTTGCCAGTTATATACTCGAGCTTCAGAAGAGTTGAATGGTTGCCTCATGGTTCAGTGACACTAGAGTAAAAATAGAATGGCAACTGAATCAATTGTCTGGTGATTAAATGGATTTTTTTCACATTTGGTGACCGATTGCAAGTAGTTCAGGCCAACCAACTGGTGACCATAAGGTCTGACCAATTTTGAACCCAAGGCACAGTCACTGCAATCAGTCTCAGACAGACCGGCAAAGGTTTGACGATAACTGCTGACAATTAATAATCAGTCGTATTTAGAGTGTGCTGAGTCGAACATTTCTTTTTTGGATTTCTGTTCAATGTGATTTTCTGTGTATTTAGATGGGAACAGCTTTGCAGCAGACAATAACAGATTTGCAATTTTTGCTGATTTATCACAGTTAGTTATCATGTTAGTCACAAACAGATTGTGTGTAACTGCCAGCTTATTCAGCTGCACACCGTTAGCAGACTGATAGCCATCTAAATGCCCTTTTATTGCGGTCTTGATGTACTGAAGTTGCTTTAAGGACGGTAATTGACTACCTCTGTCTCCGAAGCGGTGATATCGAAGGCGATGAGATTGTTCATTGCACATGGTGCAATAATTTTGGTTGTGCCACTGTCTCCATCTGTTGTTTTCCCTAGTGTGACTGTAATATTATCCTAGTAAAGGGAAATTGCCGAGAGGTTGCTGACTGATCTCTTGTCCTGTGTGACTGAGGCCACAGTTGGAGAAATAAAAGGCTGTAGAAGAACAAAAAAAATTGGACGTAGTCACCATAACCTCAATTATTGACGTGTGAAGTCCCATTTTTTTTGTCTTGAGCTAAAGGTTTTGGCCTTTTTACTTCTTTTGAAACTACACTTGATGAGGGAAGGATGGGTCTGATTCAGATTACACTCATGCCATCGCTGCTTGCTGGTAGACCTGTCCCATGACATACCCAGCCTTATCCTTATTTTTGACTCTAATTTGGACCATCGTTTGCAAAATGAACATCGTGTTGTCATGAAGACGATGTGAAAATAGCATTTCAGACGATAAACTCATCAGGAAAGGGTTCATAGAGGTCATAGATCAAAAGAGCCAAAACATTGTTTTCCCATAGACTTCTATGCAAATTCACTTTTTTGTGCAAAGGATTTTCTGGCAGAAAGAATAGTTTGTTCATGAGCAAAGGAAAAAAAAATGATCATATACACTAGAATTTATTATGAGCAGAAGACCTTTTCTTGCAACAGTTTCAAAGTCACTCACTGGCCTAGAGGCATTTTTGTTACGGTGATACTGATAGTAAATTCAAAGATTCAGTATCCAACTGTGTATGCTTCCTCTCTAAAAAAGTGTTCCCACTCGCAAGAGTTAAAATTACCTCGGGACATAGGTAGTGCATGTGCAGCGATTTATTATACTTGTTATGAAATGAAACATGACAAGTACAGCAGCTTGTTTCAGCCTCATTTGTAGGAAATGTGGCATTTCCATGTCGGAGACTGTAGTTGTCTCATCTGTGATTTCAGAGCACATAGTAGTGTGATAGTGTGTAGTAGCGCAGCGGTGGCGTGAGTGTGGAGTGGGAATACTGGAGGCGAGCCAGGACAAACATGAAGCTGCCATATATGGAGCTTGTCTCGAATAAGGCAACTGTCTGGGCCCTGGTGAGACTGTCAGAGAAAGAGACCAGGTTTGGGTGTGAAGCAGAGAGAGAGAGAGAGAAAGAGTGAGAGAGAAAGAACATGATCTGAGTGAGAAACCTGAAGCGAAGGACAATGAGAGTTTAAACAAGTTGTGTCAGCACTGACTTGCAGACGAAGTGATTTCTCACCTTTGTCCCCCTTTTTTCCTGCCTTCCCAGGTATAAAAAACTGGCACATGATTGGACATCTCCAACCTGAGACCTCCTATGATATCAAAATGCAGTGCTTTAATGATGGGGGAGAGAGTGAATACAGTAACGTCATGATCTGCGAGACCAGAGGTAAGGAAACACAACGCTGTAATGCAGAAGAAATGACTCACACTTTAACCAAACCTCTAGTTTATCAGAAGTCCAGGCATGTTACTGCAAAGGCTGTAACTTTAATGACGGGTATGATCACCAAAATTACACAACATAAATGTACTGGGTTTTATGAGCTCAACAACAATGGCTTGCATTTTATGGTTTGGTACTGTACCTTGTTATTTTCCTTAACGCAAATGGGTAAAACTTTGTTCCTCATGTCCCCTTCTTCCTCTCTTCTGCAAGCACGCCAGTCTCCAGGATCACCCAGCCAGCACCCTATTACCCCATCTGACCCCCATCCTGTGGATACCCCAAGCCCTCCTGGAGGGCTGCTCTACGTGATTGTGGGCTCTGTTTTGACAGTGATGGTGTTCATCCTGGTGTCCTTCATTATCATCTGTCTGTGGAGGAATCGTCAACAGAACAACATGCATAGTGGGTTTACTATCAAATTAGACTAAAAGTTAGCCTAAAATCAATACCCAAACATTGCTCAGTGTATGAAAAGCAAACTTTTTCTCGTAGCATGCTGTATGTTGCACTGCTGTGCACTGCAAGATGAACTGCAAGCATGCAAGAGTTAACTCATTTTTGAGAATAGCTGGCCCCAAGACCGCTTGTGAAACATATTCCAAGTGTTCATTCCAAGTGCATATACAGATCCCACAGTGCCTGCAAAAGAGTTGGCCATTGTTAGATGAGCTCTTTATTAGACCCGCTGGATCTGTAAATAGTTGAAATTTTGTAGCTTAAAGATTTTGTAGACTGGGTCACTGGTTTCCACCTTTTATGTAAGTATGAGGGTCACATAATATTCACTGGAGTTCATCAGCATCATAGTTGATCGAACAATTGGGCACATGATACCTGTTACAATATGATATTTGAATTATGTCACCAGTGCTGAAATGCTTGTTTGGTTGCTTGTCCGGGGGGCTGTAAACATCATCAAAACTGGCAAAGCCGTGCATATAACCCCAATTCCACGAAAGCTGGGATGCTGAGTAAAATGTAAATAAAAGCAGAATGCAGTGATTTTCAAGTCTCGCAAACCTATATTTAATTCACAAAAGAACACAGAAAAACATATGTTTGAACTGAGACATTTTAGTATGTCATGAAAATATGATCTCACTGAGAATTTGACGACAGCAAATGGGATGGGACACGGGCAACAAAAGGGTGGAAAAGTTAATGTTACTAAAAAGAAACAGCTGGAGGAACATTTTGAAACTAACTGTTACTTAGCAACAAGTCAGTAACATGACTGGGTATAAAAAGAGCATCTTGGAAGAGGCAGAAAGGCAAAGATTCACCGAGCTGCAAAAATAAAAAAGCTACGTCTACAATTTTGAACAATGTCAAAATAATATAAAATTGTGAAGACTATGCTAACTAATCTATACTAAATAATATAATCAAAAGACTCTTGATGCCTGTGATTTTCAAGCTCTCAGGTGGCGCTTTATTGAAAACCGGAAATCACTGCGTGTGCTCAGGAACACTCACAGAAATCATTGTGTGCGTGAACACAGTTCACTGTGCCATCCAACAAAAATGCCGCCATCTTCTCTGCTCATTTTTTTTAATCCTCATTTAAAATAGACTCAGACAGAGTGGAAAACTGTTCTGTGGTCAGACAAATCAAAGATTTTTAAATCATTTTATTTTGTTTTTGTTTACATTTTACTCACCGTCCTAGCTTTCTTGGAATTGTAGTTGTACAGTTTTCTGTACACATGGGCAACCTATTTAAGCAATCTCCAGAATTATTCTAGCTGATGCCGTAAACAGTTTTTCAAGCTAAACTTGCTCCAGCGCTGAAACTGGTTTTGTTCCTATCTTGATTGTAGCCTCTCTTGCTGCAGAGTTTGATGCTCCCGGCTACCTGTACCAGTCAGCAGAGTTGAACGGCCATGTGCTCGAGTACACCACGCTGCCTGGCAACAGTCGTGTTAATGGGGGTATCCATGGTGGCTACGGACACAGTGGCCAGATGTTACCCCAAGGGTGCCATCACCTCCACCACAAACTCCCGAATGGCTTGGCACTGCTAAACGGCTCTGGGAATCTGTACACACCAGGTCCCCCGCATGGCCACAACGGCACCCTGCCGCACAGCACGCGGGACTGCGAGCACTCACACCCTCACCACCATCATAACGTGAGTGCTGAGGTCGTGACGCCACAAAATACTCCAAAACTTCGACTGAAAACTATATTCCTAGCGTTGTCCATGATGTTTTAAAGGACAGGTGGTATTTTACATGCACGGGTACAAATTCAGTTCAGTGTGGCTTAATCTGGTGTTTGTGTCTCCCTGTCAGGGTGGAGGCATGTACACAGCCCTTCCCCAAACAGAGTCTTCTGATTGTATGAGCTGTCAGAACCTCTGCAACAACAACAGGTGAGAGAGCATAACCGAACTCTTAAGCAGGGTTCGTATGTGTTTTTGTTCATCACTCAGGTAATCTGATCTATTTTACACTTGGCAGGTGAACTGAAACTGGACTTTTCTCATTGGGCTTTGCAACAGCAGTATATAGTCTTTAAGAGTTATGTCCCTGTACTCTCTGTCTTTTGCTTACGTCTTCTCTATTTTCTTCAGTGAAAATATGAAATCCCTTTTTAAGATTATTTACTTTTAATTGCAGTGATCAGTGCATAAAATCAAGTGAAACAAGCAAGCAAACAAGTGAAAAAAAATCTGGAAATGGAACTGATTGGGATTTCAAATTGTTTACTTCAAATTGGGCCTAAAAAATACAGATCGGTCATATTTCTACCAAGATATAGCTGAGAAGAAGTGCTCAAGAGCCCCTTTTGAGATCCAAACACACACACACGCACGGACACATTTGCCTTCCTTTTAGTCCTGTTTATGTATTTAAGGGTCCCCAGCATCACAGTTTACCCTGTGTGCACCCAGCCAGCAGACCTAATGAGCCCTGTGTTTATTTACCTCTGGCTGCTGGGAAAAGAGGGGGGGTGTGGTCACAATCCAATCATGTCCCGATTGAGGGAAGCTGAGTTCAGAAAAACGGGGAGAACTTTGCTGCATGCAACTCTCTACTTTTGGGAACTTCGCTGAAGAGCAAAACCACAATGTGTCACAGTTACTTAGAGGTTGTGTGGCCTGTAATCTCTGATGAAAACAGTTTTTGAAGCAACATGAGAGCGCTTCAGTTGTGTTAGAGCTGTCATTGTTTTGTGGAATAGTAATATTAATTCAGGGTTTTTCCGTGTCTGGTGGAAAATCCATAGCATTCTTCAGAGAGAAAGAACGCGCATGTAAAGCGCTGCTAGGAGCTGTCAGAGAGCGAGCACTCGGCAGCGCACGGGCACCTTGTTAATGAACGTTTCCCTTCCATCTCTGTTTGTCTCTGACCAGATGTTACAACAAGACCAACGGCACTTTCTCCAGTGGCACGCTCCCTCTAATGCATCGTGTGGCGCCGTGCCAGCAGGACGGGCTGGAGATGGTCCCTCTGGGCCAGGTTTCACCGCAGTGCCGCGGCCACAACAGCCACACGCATTCTGTTGACCAGGAGGCCAACACAGGATACCGATCAGATGAGCACAAAGAGTCCTCGCCCTCACAGCATTCCTGCTGTCTGATCGGCAACAATGAAAACTACCTAGCAGACAACACTGGTGAGACACTTTTTTCCAGAAAAAAAAAAAAGGTTTGCAAAATCTTTCCATGTGTTTTGTCTTCCATTTCCGCAACTTCTCACTGCACTTTTTGCACCTATTATGCAATGAAATTTCAAAATTATTTCCAAGCTTGTCACGTGATTACAGATCATTTGTGATTGATATTTTAATCGAATCTGCTATCAGTCGAATAATGAGGCTATAGATCGAGATGTAGGCGGGGGGGCAACCTTGTCGCCTTAACATTATGTAGATGTTATGATATCTCATTATTTTCCTTGATCATAACTCAAGAAATGGGTGAAAGAGTGAGTCATTATTGCAAAGTGGAAGAGTTTAAGGAACCACGTCAACTCGACCACAAAGTTTTAGACCGTGTAACAGAGTGGGGTCGCTGAGTGCTCAGGCACTAAGAGTGTAAAAGTCGCCAACAATCTGCTGACTCAATAACCGCAGAGCTCCAAACCTTCTCTGGCATTACCATCAGTACAAAAACTGTGCAGCAGGCACTGATTTTCATGGCCGAGTGGGTGCAACGTGAAGGTGACCCAGTGCTTTAGTCCATATAGTGTACCAACTCAACTTTCAGGGGTGCTGGTAGGCTGATGTTTTCTACACATTTCCTAGTGGGAAAAAGATCCCATATCTATCTTTTAACAAGTAAAAATATCGGTCTGTTGCTTTAAGAAATTAGAGCATTAAGTTAAAACATTTACTTCTAGACGCTCACGGTTCAGCACTGTTGCATTACTAGTAGATTTTTTTTATCACTGCCAATCCTGATGTTGTATGCAGACAAACTATGCGGCGTCACCACAAATTACACTGTGGGCCTCTCCAGAATCTGTGCTTGTCTTTTTTAATATAAAGAGTAAACCAAAGCCTCTCTCTCTCTCTCGCTCTCTGTGCAGCTGGGGAGGAGCCGGAGTGTGTGGACATGGAGGGGCCTGTGGTGCGCTGGGAGAGCCTTGCTCTGCCAGACTTGGACTGTGACGAAAAGCCTGGGTGGATCTCCAGCAGCAGCCTGGCGGGAGAGCTTATCCAGCCAGGCCCACAGGAGGCCTGAACATAGCCCACACACAAGCACGCTCTCCCACAGTTTGGAAGTTTAGAGAAAACGGACAGAGAGGCTGAACGAGAGCTGTGGAAGTATCAAGAGTGGAAAAAGGAAGACCAGCGAGCGATGGGATAGTCAGAGACACTGCATGTTATGGTGACAAGGACACTTAAGTGTTGACTGGACTGAGCTGAGATGAGCAATGTGGGGGGAAAAAAGAGGGACTACAAGAGACTGAGAGCACAGTCAGATGGAGAGAAACAAAAAGACACTATATCCCACTGGAGGGAAGAGTCTCATAAAAGATCAAAAAACTCTTTAGATGCCTTATTTATTTTTTTTGTAGTATTAAAATATTATTTCATATGAATGTATCTGTTTTAAAGAAAAAAGCTTGTCTTTTATATTATTTATGCCTTTTGAATGAGAAATACTTTTTATTTTTGTTGTGTCCCTATGTGTTCCACTCAAGTGTGGAGATTAGCAGTTGTCTGTGTAAAGTTTTGTAATAATATAAAAAAAAAAAGATGTGGGAGAGTCAACAACAACCTTTCTCAATGTCTTTCCTGACCTCCTTCATGCGCAGCACCCGGCGAATGATTGCCATAGTGAATTTCCCCACCTCAATCCAAACCCATCGATATTTCTGGCAGGCCTTTCATGTGGCTCTGTGATGGGCTGTTCCACTGCAGTGACCCCTGAATGAGGTGAACGCTCCCTTCACTGTTCAGATTAAGGCTGATGCGCTTTGCTTCACTGGCTGTTTGATAAGTCATCACTTTACACAAAATCCAGTTAACTTTGAGAGCCTTGTTGACCTGCTGACTGCAATCTATTAGAGAAATTGAGTAGTTACATTAAAACAGAGCTGTTAAGTGTGAGCAGCCTAGATGACTTTGCAGTGCAACAGTGCAAATGTTCGGCCACAGGCAGAATGCTTCTACGGACAGCAGGAAATACTCTGTGCAAAGAAATCTTAAATCTTCTCATCAGTGTGGCATCGCTAGTTCTAAAAACGAAGGGTCAGCCACTTTACAAAGAAAGCAATTTTTAATGTCTTATTCTTCGGGGGGGGGTGGCCATAACAAAATCAAGGACAACACTGTGTTATTAAGTTTGTAGAGCGAGTTATTGTGTTAGTCTGCAGTGCAGAAATCTCAGAAAGACAAAAGAATGTACTGAAACTTATTGCATGGCCAGGTATCATAAAGGGCTAAATAGGAGACTGAAACTTTCCAGACATTACCTGACAGAGTTACCTGTGAGACACAGTCAACAGCCGGTATTTAACCGGCACAAAGTCCATGTGACATCAGATTGTGCTGATGTCTGAATTTCTAGGTTAATAGTTCGGTGCAGTTATTTGCTAGAAGTAACAAACATCTAGCCCTGATTATTCTGAAATGACCCATGCTTGAAAGGGCATTATATTATTTGGTGTCACCAGTGAACCGAAGCTTTTAGTGGCTTTTGTCGAGTTCTGGGTACCAGAATCTACTGCTGCACAATTTTAGAATTTCTGTGAGAAAAAAACCAGAGTGAGAAAAACATGACAGACAGTGAGAAAAGCACCAAATAGAGGAAACCAGCAAATCAATTGTGAAAAGTTGCTTTGTGATGTTCCTGCTGTGCAGGTAACTCATTCATAAAACACTTGTACAATATTCTCCTCAAGTTTCAGCCTGTGTTGCCCAAATCCATTTTCTAAAGGCTTAAAACCTCTATTGGTTTTAAAATAATCTTCATGGTGTGTTGGCTGATTGAAGTTGATAGGGTTGCAGCAGGCGGATGACGGGGCTGGCTGTGCTTCACTGAGGATGACTGCGGTGCAGGCTTTCCATGCTTGGTGCCTGTCTGCCTGTGATTTTTGCCAGAGTTGGCTGCCAGTCCTCAGGCCCTGGCTCGCATGGCATTTCTCCTCCTACTGATGGTATACGGGATATTCCTGGCTCCTGGATTTGCTCGCCTACTGCTGAGGCGTGGCACAGCGTCTTCCGGCTGTTATTTTTATTTTTGATGGAGGTTGTTGTGCCATTAAGGCAGCCAGAGTCCATTAAGCTGACTTGGGTTTAACTCAGTTGTTTCCCAAGAAGAGTCTGTAGAAGTTTGGGCAGCCCTGAAACTCTAGTTATTTAAAAGTACACTGATTTGATTGTGTGAAAGAAAAAAAAAGTACCTAATGGCCCAGAACTAGCCATTACATAAGCAGACTCAAGTTTCTTCTTAGCATTTATTTTATGTCCATACAGTGTCTATTGTTGCTGTTTGGAAAGAAAAAGAGAACAAAACAATGGATAGGAAATGAAGCTGGAAATGAAAGAGAAATTATCTGGGGAGGGAGAGGGGATGCTGACAGAAGCAGCCTGGGATGATGAGGAAAAGATAAGGACAAGGTTGTCTCTAAATGAGCTGCTTCTCCATCTCCCACGTCTGTCAGTCGGCACTCTCTCTTAGCCCTGCCCTGCACCCTCTACCCACACAGCTACACCCCTTCATTAAGGAGCCCATGGGAACAAGAAAGCTTATTGTCCGCCCTGGAATTTTTGCCCCTTGCTGCAGAGCAGACCTGTTAACGCCAGTCTCTCTTCCCTCCGCCCACCATTCTTCCTCTCTCCCCTCTTCAGCACACCCTGAATGAATGCAATTCTTATGAATCGGGCAGTGTGCTGTTAACTCGGTTGATTCAGCCACGGGCGGTTTTATCCTTGAGATGTCACAAACCACAAGTGAAGCGTGTTGTTGTTGGATGAAGTCCAGCGGTGTTCCAGTGGGGCCCCTGCGAAGGATGAGCTCATGTGCAGAATGCTTTAAGACTAATAATCAAAGTCTCCCTCGAGGATATCTGGTCTTTATTTGCAGTCAGCCTTTGTTGCACACAAAAACGCTGCAACTTTTCCATTTTTGTGCTTTCATGCTGTTTGAGCAGCTGGCTGACTGCACCTGTTGGATATAATTAGGGGAAAACATACTCTTAATCTATATTTAACCTCCATCCCCTTAACTGCCCCCTTTTTCCTGGTATATTTGCAATTTTTTTTGTTCGGACCGATCAGGATCAATAATGAATGTACTGATGATACCTAGTGTTGACATGAGCTAATCTTCAGAGTCAACAGTATTAGCAAGTAAGAAGAAATTCCCAGATGAAAAATAAATGAGGGCACCGGTGCAGAAAGATAAGCAGTGATATGTTTATTTTACAAATTAATTATTTAGGAGAAAACTTGTTTTATGTGCAAGCGTTTCTGACATTGCTGAAAAGCTCAAATGTTTCTTCAGTTTGCAGCCTTGAGAGATGTGCTTTAAAATGATGAAGTGTGTCGGTCCGCTCTGCCGCCGTCCCGCAGTCTGTTGATAGCAACAACACACAGAGGTTGTCTAACGAGCGTTCTGTACTTAAGGAAGGAATAACAACACAGGATGGTGGTTATTGGAGTTCAACTGAAGATTTCATGAACAGTATATGTCACTGAAGAAAAGAACAAGTAAAATGAGTCATGTCCAGTGCACAAAAAAAACAAACAATAAAAAATAAAAAAAATCCAGATGGCTTTAATAATCAAGAAAATGCACGAGTGGAGACACACTGCAATGAAAACCACAACCTCAGGTCTACATGGTGTCACGCGTAGTAAGTTTATCTGGCTACAAAGATTGCAGGAGGCAATAGTGCGGTCTTTCACTGATCAAAGTGTTTGAGTGTGTTTCAGTCCAAACTGGTGTTCTCCCTGTATTGGAAGCTGGTGTAAGTAGGTTAGTCTAGATAATATATACAACAAAGTTTCTTTCTTAAAAATCCACAGAGATATTTATCTCGACTCACCATTTCTAAACAGGAATAACGATGAGGACGTTTTTAAAGGGAGACTTTAGCACATTTTGAGGGGCACGTGAAGGACATTATTTTTAAAGAGTTATTCACTTTTTTGTTCAAAATATGAATCAAAAGTCTACAAACCATAACAACTTTCAAACTTCACACCAACATAGATTTCTGGAAAAGCACTTGCAATCTTTAAGGCCAAGCCCCATCCCTCAGGCTTTCTCAGATATGACAAAAGTAAAAGTTTATATTTGAAAATTACACAACTGCTTTCACGAGTTGTGTAGATGACCCAAGATAAGATTTTGTTGTGTAGAATTGCTGTGGGTTCCCTTTAAAAGTGAAATTGTCTTCACTTGTATTTAAGTGGGATTGTACCAAAACTCCTCTCTAACAGCTCAAGCTCTGGGAAAAATAACATCCAAACCAGTTGCTTTATTAAATACTACCGGAAATAATGGGGAACTTATTGAGGAGGATTTGCATGAACCACTTCTTTAGAGCAGATACATGTGAAGACTTGTAAACAAAACAAAATCAGCTGTCCTCTACATCCAGTCGAGTGAAGTAAAACGTTATCCTGGCTCCTTCGTCTGTATCGTACAAAGCCTGGCAGGTGTACGTCCCGGCTGCTTCACTCTGAAGCTCCTCTATGACTAAAGCGGAGGTGTTCACGGGCACGTGCATGCGACCCAAGTTGCTGGACTGAGACTGAACCTTCGGGCCTTGTCCGTAGTTATAAGCCAAAGCTATATTATTATCACTTCCTGGTTTGGTGAAGCCCCAGATGAAAATGGTCGGCATAATGGAGCCACAGTCCAAGGTGACCGAGCCTCCCACAGTTGCATTGGTATGGGAACGGATGTATTCCACCTCCTCGGGGTCAAATATCTCCAGACCTGTAACACAAGACAAGCAGAGTCAGTTACCTGCCTATGACTGTGTGCAAAGAAAAGCTCTTATTTTGTTTTCTGAGGTAGACCAAAGTAACATTATTGACAGATTTATGCATTAATAGGTGTCCTCGGAAAACTTTTTCAAGACCTCACAGTTTGCTGCAAAGGGATCGTGTCAGCATGAACAACACATAATTAAACACTTACAGTTTAATGCCTCTGGCCTACTTGATAGATCAAATTTTATGATATCTCCGCCTGAGCTTAGCAATTTGACAAAATAATGATACCAGTGTGTGATAAAGAGAAAGTCTCCTTGCCTCAGCTCGCCTCCACCTGAACATTTTAAGCTTTAAGTACAATGAGCCTTTACCGTGTAGCGGAAGAGCCATCCACCAGAGGAGAATGCAGAGATAAGGAACCATCCTCAGTCTCTCTGCGGTGCCACAAAGTTTCATCTGGAAATCTCAAGCCAGGGGGCTATTTAAAGCCTATCACAGTGCTGATAGTGTGTCCCCTCTCCACTCTACACTGCTGTACACACTGAGAGTGACTGAGCGAGGCAGGGGGACTGACAGGGAGATTTCTTTCAAACTACACTGGATTCCCTTTAAATTATTCATCAATGCTTCCACCTCCCCAGTGTCGCTCCATTTTGCCTGTCTCTCCAGCTCTCTACTCATGACTGGGCTAATGGCTGGACCTGAGAGTAAAAGGTGTAGGATGTCACGGTGATGCCATCTCTTCATATATTATTGAATAAACCGGTGCAGATAGCCTTTTTAGAAATTCCATCACTTCCAGCGTGAAATGGAAACGAGGGTCTAGCAAGGTCAGAAAATAGCTAGCTCCCATCACAGCGAGTTATTATTTACCCTATGAGGAGCACGCAACCTGAATAAATCACTACTCATTCACGCCATCTTCCTCGTGACTTTGTAAAAAGCATTGTGTCGTCCAGTCTTTGACTCGTGGAAGCAGTGTACCCTTAAAAATGCACGTATTTACATTATTCATGTATGGATATTTGTCCAAAAATCCTAAAACTGCTTGTTTGACGAGGAGGCTCATTCAGTTATCTTTGTTGCTACAAAAATAGTCTGTGTTTAGACCAGATTTGGGAGGAGACAAATGTGAATATCATTAGCAGAGCCACCCAGCAGCTTCCAGTAAAAGCAAACTGGGTTTCTCAGAGCATCTGGCTAATGTTTGGGCCCGCAAGCTGCAGCAGTAGAGGATGAAGCTGCACTCCATAAAACTGCTCTAGCTGTGCACAGCTCCAGACTAGGCTGTGGAGAAAGCTCTAATTACTAAGGGCTTCATCTTTAACTCTTTTTTAGAGGGGAAAGGGGGACTAAATTTAGAAAGTGTCTGGAAAACAAACAGATATAAAACGAACACGTTTTGTGAGGACTTTAACCTCTTAATGCCCAGTGTATCTTATTTGATACATACAGTTTTTCTACATCACAAAAGTTTGCGATGAGTTGACTGTTTTGGAAACCTTTTTACATGGAGCTACCTTTTCGAAGGAGGTGTTAGCATATTTTTACTTACATACCACTTCTATTTAAATATTATTATATCATATTAACCTCTTATAACTGGGCCAAAATCACAGGATAAAAGAGCAATTTCCAGTCACTGAAGAGGAATGTGTGATAGGGCTGAAAGCTCTGGGAACAACTTAGTAAGTCAAACTTCTACAAAATGGGGGGTAATTTATATTGTATCTGATCATCATAAAATGGACTTCAGATAAGAAATAAACTTATTTGGCACGCCAAAAGTCTCGGCCCGTGCCAGTGCAGCTCCGGTCACATCACTGCCCTGCAGCTGCTATGAGCTGTATGTCCAAAGTTATGACAAAAAAGAGAAGAAGTGTGAGTTGTCATTAATGAGACTAGCAAGTCCTGTTCCGCTGGCGAAAGAGCTGACCAAATTCTTTACTGGTGAAGCACATCCTTTCGAAGCACTGCAGTCCTGCATACAAGGAGCTGCCACATCTGCTGGCTGCCTGCCTGATTTGCTGCCTGGCTGCTTACAAATTTTTTGAAAAATGGATAAGAAAAAGACCAGGCGACTGGAAAATGTGAGTCATTTTAAAAACAAAATGTTTTTTGGAAGGTGGTTGTTGTGGGGGGTGACCTTGGTGGGGAGTTAGTGATGAAGCCTTCTTATCTGGACCCTTTTAGGCCTGTAAAAGCTTTCAGGTGCAGTGCCCCATTGAGTAGTTCCGGCCAGGCCGAGCTCTTGCAACTTTTTTTTTTGTTCTTGGCAGAAGATGAGAGAAGAAAATCAGACTCAGATAACTGAGACTATAGAGGGGTCTGTATAACACTTTACTGCCACCCCAACATGTCCCACCCTCCCAGACTGTGAGCTCTTGGCAACAATGCACTTTATGAGACAGCAGAGCTAGCAAAACAGGTGGGTTCCTTGAGCGTGCCCTATGATTAGATCCGTCATTACCACTGGCATTGTTGAAATCAAAGATAACCTCTCATTTTAGAGGACCACCTGTATTGGAATGTGTTACTAAAGCTAAACAGAAGATGATTCAATCGCTGGATGAGAAAAAAGGTCTGGCCTGGCTTACAGTAAGGAATGTGTGTTTTCACTTATTTAATGATTTCTTTATTTTCCCATTTGATAAAAAAGTGCTGTGCAACCACTCTGTTTATTTTTTTCAGAGCCAGTTTTTACCCAGTTTTTGGAAATGTTAACTTCCTCCTACTTTTAAGTGTAACTGTCTTCTGTTCCTCGTTGTCCTCAGACTTGAGTCTCACGCTGGCTGCAGCTGGCAGGTTTCCTCCTCCCCGCTTTTTCTTCTCTTGACGGTTGGGTCGTGGACGACACATTGAGGAGGTGGAGCAGACTGTTGTGTTACTCTAGTAGACAGGCTAACATGTATTAGCCACCCTACCATATATGTCTTCTCTATCATCATCTATCTGCCAGGCAAGCAGAGTGCCGAGGTAAACCAAGTTTTGCAGAGGTTTGAGGTCGTAAAACACAGAAGCCCATCCCTCATGACCTCTATTTCCCTCCTGGCTGGCTTCTCATTTCTCTAGTCTTAGACTTCACCATTCCACTGCAGAGGGCTCCCTGTTGGGCCTTCACCTGAATCACTGAGCAGAGCGCAGCACAGCTGACTGGCCTTGGAACAAGGGCAGCAGGAAGGGTCCTCTCCACAACTGAGCCCCAAGAGTGCACAAGCACAAAATGTCATCTTAAATCTGCAGTTCTGCAGTTATCCATTTGTTTCCTTGCTGCTATCCAAGTGAAGCTTGGTAAGTAGCAAAACAGATCACCAACTCTAGATCCACATATACAAGAATACTGAAATGATCAAATATTACAATCAATTAAAATGAGTACAAGGTAGAGAATACACCATATCCATAAAACAGTTGTTCACTGTAGTTTAAAGAAAGCTTAATTGCTTCCTTGCTGAGAGGTCGATGATAAGATTGATACCTCTCTGTGCACAGCTGTTTCTAGGAGCGGATTAGTTAATCACTGAGTCTTGAAGTGCAAATTTAGGGAGCCACCATATAATTGAGGGCTACACAAAAACAAACAAACAAACAAACAAACAAACAAACAAACAAACAAACAAACAAACAAACAAACAGTTCTAGTAAGTCTTTGCAATGTGTCATTTAAGAGCTTGCTTTTACTTTCATATTTTTTGAAGTCTTAGTAAGAGCCTATTTCTTGACCCAGCTTTATTTGTCACCATTAGAGAAGTTTGTTTTGAATACTGGAGCAGAATAGTTGAAATTGAAGAGAAATGGTCTTGTTTTGATTACAGTTTCATGTGAATGAGGACGTCTACAGATGTACATTCTTTTCTTGTGGGATGCATAAAATATTGACTCTCACTAGCTCGCTAACACATTTTGCCTGTTAACAGCACTGTGGCTTTATGTTAAGTTACTAGTCTGTAGCTCTGTTTGACCCAAGTAAATAATCTTCCAAACACATCCCCCCAAAAAAAATGCATGTAAATGTTTAACCAGCATTTTAAAGCTGCAAAAAGTAAAGTATCAAGCCCCCAGAGGTGCGTGAGTACATTTCACTTTGAACCAGATATTTTGCATGTCTGAAATGATTCATCTTTTAATCAGTTCCATAACTATTGGGTGGATAGATAAAGCTGAATGAGTAACCCAGAAACTCCTTTTTATTTTTGATGCATGCAAAGACTGATGTCATAGTGAGACATTATTAGACAGATTAAAGGTTAGCTGTAAATAACGCAAATGTTAACTGATGAAAACAAAGACACTAAGTTTGACTTCTTTCAAGACTAACATAGTCAAAGGAAATTTTTCAGTAATTGTTCTGTGGTGCTTTGCCTGCATTTTATGGTGGCTCTTTCAGAAGCACACCTGGAAGGCCTAACGCTTTCTGGAGCAGAAGAGACCGGCTACATGTAGCCATGAAATGAATTTCAACAATCTGAAGCTACAAACTGACGCACGACACTCAGGCACGATGCATAATCCTTTTTTTTTTTCGGTTCTGGGACTATGTTGTCAAGCATTACTCACTGTACACTTCTATGTTTGCACACACACAATTCCAGGGATGATGTCAACTAATACTAGAGCAATACTTTAACATTACATGCTCTACCTTGTGGTAGAGCCACATTTGGCCATTTTGCAAATGTGTGCTAGTAACTTTGTGAGACTAGCAGTAATGTCTCCCAAGTATAGAACAGAGTAAGCATCGATGATAACAGTCGATGAGGGCCAAATCAGCTTATAGAGGTAACAGAAACTGCAGACAGGCTAAAACAACTTAAAGCGTGTCCTCTAAATGAGATTTACAAATATGAAGCACTAAATAGCTGAACATCACTGATGTGGGCTGGCATTCAGATCAACTGCCATTCATTGATGTGGTAGCCTGGGATTAATTCTTTTAAACAAATGTTATTTGGGTGGCCTTCAAGTAGACTGAACTATTAAGATTGCAAAACAACATAACTTGTGTAAACGATTTATTTGAAACAAGTGTTGTTCTCTTGAGACTAATGGAAAGATCTGCTTATTCTGCCTCATTTCAAAATGTTTACACACACTGAGTCCTGTAACAGGAGAACCAACTCTGGATCGAACAGAAGTAGTTTCATTCCACTGACAGAAGAAACCAGACTCAGCCAAATGCTAAAAACTGTCTGGCTGAGGCCATTTTTTACAGTGTGCTGATCTGAGTGGTGCTTGAAACGTGCTAAGTTGGGTATGAAAATCGCAGAACTACAGAGATCCATGTCTTTGGTCCATGTCAGGGAACGTGTGCAAAGTCCTTGACTAGTTGACCTGGAAAGAGCCAGATGGGGATTGGGATTTAAGGACCATAGAGGCCTTCTGCAAACAACATGTGGAAAGGCTTTGGTGGCTAATGTAGCGTGGAGTATTTATGTACTGAGCAAAGACTTGACCACTGTCCATCAGGATACAAGGAGCAGATATGCCACATTCATCCATGACCTTAGCAACCATTTCTACAAAGACCACCTCATCCAGAACAGCTTCCCTCCACCACCTCTTCTCCTGCCTTTCTCCCCACGGGACACTCATGCTGCTCCTGGTTCAGCTGTTTATTGTACAGTAGCTCATACCCACAATCCTCTCTGAGCAGGTGGTCTGCCATAGGCTTCTTGTTTTCCAGAGTCTCCCATGGCAGCTGAGGCCATAGAATAGAAGAAACATGCAATAATCTAGATCTATGGGGTTTTAAACATTTTTTGGTTTAATTAATTTAGTTTGAATGCCATCAAAGATGAGATAGGTGAGACTGATACAGTGCTTTGCTCAGCGAGTATTCTTTTTTTGTGGTTTGGCAAAGCCTACTTTATTTTGTAATGCCTATAGGTTAACACTGGAGGCAGCAGCGAAGCAGCAAGGTCAGTTTTAATGCTGCCACAAAAAACTCTTAAGTGCATTTATTGTAAAATAGAGAACAAACTGACTTAATCATGGATGATGCAATATGTTACTAATATTTTTAAATACAGTCTTCAAGAATAACCTGCCAGTGCTGAAATTTAAGAAATTTGAGAGGTCAAATTTTTAAAAAGGATAAAAATGAGAGAAACAAAATAATTTTCACAAGATGCTAAACTATCAGATGACTTAGTGATTTAAATGATTACCTTCCACTTTGTTTATTTTCTTTACCTTTTCCTGTATTTAACATATTTGTGCTAAACTAGAACTGGCGTGACTACAAATGATTATTTGTAAACTCAAATGACTTAATGCACATTAGATGCAAAAAATACTGAGATTTGTGGGAAGATAGTGACATTTTTAAAAATGTACTTATTTGCCTTGTCATAGAGAGTTCAGTAAGGAGCGTGAAACCTCTGAATTAACGATACTAGAGAACCACTGGTTTCTGCGTACAGCCAAGAAATAATCCAGCACGTAGCACCTTACAGTACAGAGCAGTGTATTTTTTAAGATGCTGACATAGTTTCATACTGCAGAGGATACTTATCCCATCTCCAGCAATAATATTAAAGGCTTCACTATCTGCTAAAGGAATGCGGTACTATTTATAATGACTATCACATATACTTTACCCAGTGATGGGTTAACTAAAAGTATAAACCATTTGGACATTTTCACTGTTTATAAAGAAGCTGAATCAATCTGAAAGTTGGTAAGAACACGATTCGAAAACCGCAAACTATAGCATGCTTTCCAAAATAATTTGCAGTAATTATAAGATGCAATGAGATGTTCCATGGCTTTGGGCAGAACTTGCTTTTTCTTCAGAGGCAGATGACATACATCACACACCCTTGTTCAAACTGATTATACTGCAGCATTTGGGGATCGCTTTGTATCATTATCCAATTTTTCACCAGATGTACAACAGTAAACTATCAGTTTCTTTCAGCAGAATGTGAAACAGCAAAATGGCATGTTAATATGTCAACTGAGCCAAAAAATTAACTTAAAACTGCTTTGAACATAACAGTGAAATTACTATTTTGTTTGCAGTGGGGTAATGAAGTTGTCAAAAGTTGTTTAACTCCATGGTTTTTCAGCAAAAAATATACCCTGTGTAATTTACAAGCACACCACTAATTTGGGCAAATAGGATGTGTGAACGTGCATGATGCTGGTTGGCACGACGCTAGCTTATTCAAGACTGGCAGAACTCACAGCTGGAAAGGAAGTTTCTCTGTGTTGGTCAGGTTCCCATATGAGATCCATTAGTATTCACACTGAATTAGTTTCTTCTACTTATAGAAGTATATAAAATAAGATTTACATGACATTACAAATATCTATAATTTCATGTCATTAAAAGTTTCTATATTCTCTAACACCAAATGCAAAAGCCGCTGCACCCAAACACACCGTATAATTTATATCTAACAACTCCAGAAGCTGTTGAGATGTTGTTAAAACCAAGATCTTGAACCTGTGGGTGGTTCTACAGGAAATATCAGGCTCTGCTCACAGTCGGCAGAAAGGGGTGGTGTGGTGACTTAATCTTCTGGTGATGATGAAAATCTATACATTTGATCTTAATCCCCCCCATTTCATATATTTTATATCAGGAACAAAGTGTTGTGCAGACCAACAAACCATCTTCATCGCTAGTCTCACCACTAACCCTTTTTATGAGTCACTTAAAGCAAATATGTCTTAAACTACATGTCAAAAACATGTCAACAAAACATGTTTTTTGGGTTGTTGTTTTTTTTTTTTTACACATTTTAATCTAGTGAAATGGAATTATAAAAATGATTGATGAGTTCGGGAATTTCTTTGGTTTTTTTTTGGTTTTTTTTTACTGATCTGCTGCTTCTTTTGTCTACATCTATCCATTTTTTCCACTTATCCAGTTTTTGGGAGCTGGAGCCTATCCCAGCTGCCATTGGGGAAGAGGCAGGGTACACTTTGGACAGGTCACCACTCTGTTACAGGTCTGACACAGAGCGACAGACAAGCACTTACACCTACATCCTGTTTAGGATCACCAGTTAGAATAACCCCACGCATGTCTTTGAACGACTGGAGGAAGCCATAATGCAGAAAAGAACCCACACAAACATGATAACATTCAAACGCCGCAGTTCTACCAAATGACTCAAACCCAAGATCTTCTTGCTGTGGGGAATTTGTGCTAATCAACCCACCAACATACCATGTTTTATCTTGAACTACATTAAGCTCTGCACCATGTGTCACTTTTCTCTCCTATCAGACGCCATGCGCGAACCACTGATTTTCATTAACTGCCATTGTTACGAATGCCACGTCAAGCTTTAAAAAACATTAAAGTGACCTTGAATGAGTGAATATATGACTAAGCATGTTTTGTAATAAGGTGGGAGGATACGCTGCTGATTGCAGAATAATCAAACACGTTGGTGTCGATATTTCTGGTTCACTCTAATGTGTGTACCATACGTGGTTAACAACTTACAAGAAAGTCCGTGTGGTGTGTTTATTGTAGTATGTTACCAGTCTTTTAAATTACAATACTGCTACTAATAATAATATAATTCAGCATAGGTTTGAGATGAAAAATAGATCCATACATGCTCCTAAACTAACTTTTATTCATCCCACTTAAAAGTAGAAAATGGATTATTTTCCTGAATTTCACTGACGGTTTTACTCAAGCTCAGCACACAATGACACTGAATTGTATTTACATTAGGAAAACTTCGACTTATCTTAAACAAAGCATGTTTTATATACAGTGGCCTTTATTGCTGGCTTGACATTCACTCTCTGACAGCTTGTTGTAACAATCTGTGCAGAAGTTTTTCTTCCTCTTTTTTTTTTTTTTTTTTTTTTTTTTTTTTTTTTTTATTTTCCTCCTTATTTTTTTTTTTTTTTTTCTTTTTTTGT
>VVHJ01009834.1:0-10393 GCA_015107715.1 Tylochromis polylepis | reverse complement strand
AGCATGTATGCATTGATTGATTATATTCTAGGCATGAATGAAAAGTCTATTTCCTGTCTCCCTTTTAGTCCAGAGTTGATTTGAATGAATGTGTTCAAGCAGACACAGATTTGGTGAGCTGCTGACAAAGTGTTTCTTATCTGGTTAGGTGATCTGAGAACTTTGGGGTGAGTTACAGGGAGCGCTGCGAAGGTGAGCTATGAAAGAATAATGTGACATTGAGAACGTTTCCACACCACTGAATATACTAAGACACTTTAGTCCTAGAATCTATAGACTAGTGGGGGAAAAATGGGCAGATCCTCGGTGAAAGCGCACTACGACACGGGCACGTTCACATTAATGTCACAGAGCTGTTGTTTCTCTGCCTTTCTCTGTGCTTATCTTTTGCATGTTTTGCATACAGTCCTGTCAGTGGATCATACTGACCAGTGTGCGCTGGTTCTCAAAGCTCTCAAATGACATCAATACCCTTTACTCACACCAGGCACACTCAGAGCTGTGCATTCAGGCTCTTTAACTTTAGTTTGTTCGGTCAGGTGAAAACGATGCCATTTGAACTCTGCACAACATAACAACAGTGAGCGTGAAGGTGTTGGTCCTTTCCTGGGATGCTGCTTAGACGTGACAGTGGAATTTGAAGCAACTACAGGTTAGATGCTTTAAACTGTATTGTTGCATTGATGGAAAAAACATAGTTTTTAAGGCCAGTGTTATTCTGGATGATTTAAAGAGGATGATTTTTAATTGTTTTTTTAATCAGACTAAATATTTGTGATACAAAACCAACTGTAGAAGTGCTCCCACGCTTTATCATTGCTGAGCTTACCTGCTTCCTTTTCCAATCACTCCTGAACTTTAGCCAGCTCTAACATTTACTATAATTTAGACAACAAAAGCCAAACATGTGCAAAAGCTTCAATGATCTGGAGGTAATTTCCCACCTTGATTCCAGTATTTACACGTCAGCTTGTTTAATCCAGGTGGACTTTCCTCTGGGTTTTCTTTCTTCTCTGGACAGTCGCCTTTCTGCTTCTACCTCTGACCAGCTACAGGTTGTAGTGAAAAGATTTTTAATGTTTCTCTCATTCTAGAACTTCTGTGTCCCAATTTAGTTAAAGGGTAAATTGTTAAGGTCATGTTTTGTTTAGTGTATACTTTTGGTTCACTGCTGTTTTTGGGAATAAATCCTCAAACGGTCTCCAGAGGGACACCAGTTGGCTTTGAGTTCTGTTACCATCCATTCATCCATTTTTTTGTTGTTGTTGTTTATCTAAGTCTGGGTTTTTGGGGGCAGTAGTCTAAACAAAGATGCCCAGACCTCCCTCTCCTAGGCCACCTCTCCTTCTGCTTTTCTGGGAGGACATCAAGACTGTTGCAGCAGAGAGACACATCCAGGGTGTCCTGGGTTTGTCCCTGAGTCTTCTCCTTCTCACCTAATAGGTGACCAGGGGCCATTCTACTCGGATTCTCAAAACACCTCAACTTGGTCATTTCAGTGTAGATGAGTAGCAGTCTACCACCTGCCTGCCTTTCTTCTGAATGACTGAACTCCTCTCCATGTAACTCTCATCATCAAGATGATGAGTGTAAGGGTTGTGTGGACCTCCATGTGACTGCTCTGACTTGTCCACTGAGACTTTATCTTACAATGCACCACCTGCTTTCCAGGTGGCGGAGGTCAAAGAGGTATATCAGGAATGACATGTCTCCATCAGTCTGTCTTTGTCTGCCACAGAGTGCAATCCTTCAGACACTCTTAAAAGGAATTCAACAGATCTAAAAAGTTAGATGTTATTCTATGCTGTATGATATTTGTTGCATAAAACTTATTTTAATTTTGATCATCTTTGACCTGCATGGACAAACATTGTGTCTGGTTGCACAGAGTGGTCATCCTCTCCTGTGCAGACTGGGAAATGTGTGTTCAGCTAGACACTGAATGGCTTCTGTCCCTCAGTCTTCCATTTCCAGCTGCTTCTCTGCTGTAATGCCTGCCTTCTGTCTGTACTGAGGCTGCAGTTCAGCCTTTTTCTTTGCTCCAGTTGGCTTTCTTCCCAGAATGTGCTGGAAAGGATACAACCCTTGACCCTCTGTACAAAATGAGCCCAGAATTTCCTTATCCGTGAGCTGAGGAAAAACTGCGAATTGAGAACCATGAAAAGATTTCCAAACTGTGGAGGTCTTTGTCAGATCTATGTGTGAAATGTTTACATTTCCAGGTGTTAGCAGCTCAGACTACACGTGAATCAAGCATGTGAAATATCCACCCTGTCTCTGGCACATGAACTCAGGTCATCCTTCCTGTTGTCACTGTTCAGTTAGGCCTATTATATCAAAAGGCAGCAATGCTGCATAGCGGGGGGATTGCTAATAAATACTCCACCTACCTCAAAATTATCACCAGCCAATCCAGGAAATTAATCTTTCTATAATTGTAATACACAGAAAACCGTTCTGAGTTCACAGATTAAGAAAATGAAACTTGATCTTTATTTTAGAAATTGACCAAAAGCTTAAAATAGCTACTAGCAACTACCTTCTCTTATCCCCACATGAATTTAGCTTTCTTCAAAACATTAACCAAATGTTTTAGAGTTTTGCAAGTTGCGTGTACACAGAAGGCCATTATTTGAAAGCCATCTGTCATCCAGTAACTTGGTTTTCCGTAGAATACTCAGATGATGCCTGTTAATGTTCTTTAGATGTGCTAATCCATTAACTGCTAAAGTATTCAAACTCTGAAGCTGTGTTTTGGGGGTTTTCCCATCTTGGTGCTGCACAAATCCTTCTGTGTGTGTGTGTGTGTGTGTGTGTGTGTGTGTGTGTGTGTGTGTGTGAGTGAGTGATAACTGCGTGCGTGTATTCTTATACATTTGCACATGTATATCTATACACATAAGGGAGACAAGTTAAAGGAAAGACTTGAACTCTTGCATCCCTTGTATTGATAGGGATGGTTGCTCTATTATTCTGTAGAATAATTGTCCTTGTAGAAAGTCCTTATAGAAAATTTTTTTTTGCAAAGCAATACCAAATGTTTTGAGTATTCACCTTTACCCTATGATGAAACATTCCTATCCTGATGGGAGTGTTTTTTTTTCCTGGATGACATTACCCTCTTTCAGAGAGCGTCATGTTCATGGGTTTAGCATTGAACATGATGTGAATCATATCATTTGGCCTTTGCAGTCAGCAGACCTGAGTCAAATTGAATGCTTATGGAAGATCTTTGTGTATTACCACTGCTATCATCAAGAGGGAAGAAGTATCTTTTGGAAGAATTGTCTTGCATCACTGCAAATAGCGTTCCAGAGACTTTAAGAATCAATGTTAATATGCACCGGAGCTCTTTTTGCAGCAAGTGGTGGCTAAACATCTTATTTAAAACCCATATTTTTTTGTTTGTTTTTTGTCCCATATAATTCGTTGCTTGTTATATCACCATAAGTTAGAAAACAAAAGAGGAAGTGTTTGTCTTCAGACAACTTCCGTTGATGTGAACTGTTTTGTTTTTGTTTTTTTGTAGCCTTTGCACTATTACAGGACCTTTAGTCTATATTTATACTGTGCTGTGACATGTTTTGTTTCCATGGCAATCTGCCACAACAGTGGCTGTCACCTGTGCACTGTCCCACAATGCACTGCAGTTTACTGCTAGAAGTACTATAAGCAGAGTGACAGTTGAGAATGCAGCACTGAATAGCACAGAGTTAAAATCTGTGGATGAACTTTTTCCACATGTAAACACATCTGTTTTTTGTTCCCTTTTAATCAAAGGGTAGACAAGCAGTATCCTCATATATATATATATATATATATATATATATATATATATATATTTTTTTTTTTTTAAAAAGATACTGAACTTTTCTCCACCGAATCCATCCGTCATCCTTCCCACCATCCGTCCCTTCTCCCTTCACGGCACTTCCTCCACCCCGGACCCTCCTGCATATAAATGAGTATAACAGCAGAAAGACAGGACATAGAAGAAATGATGATGAGCTTCTGTTGGACAGGGATGCTTCCCTGAATCCAGCCTTAAAAGGTTCTTACAGTAATGCTGCTGTAACGGCTTTAATGCAGGCGGCCGTGTCTTTGTGCATGGGGTTGATATCCCCTAAAAGACCCTAGAGAAAGGGGCTGATATCTTTGCCCACTCTCATATCAGGTTTTTTTTTTTTTTCTCACAAAGTTAATAGTGAGAAGAGAGTGATCAATAACTTGTTGATTGGAATATTTGGTCAGTGTACAGACGGAGCAGTTGGAGGGCAGAAAGAAAGAAACTGGAGAATGAACAGATAAAGAGGTTGGTAAATGAGGAGGGTAACAGATCAGCCAGTCAGCGGGAAGATATGCTGCTGACTACGAGATCCATCAGTCAATTAAAAGATAAGTAAATTGGTCACAGAGGGACAAAGAGAATGATCAAACAAAGGGACAATACTTCAATTAATCATTTGATTGAGAGCAAACGATCAGTTAGTCCTTTTAACTGAGCCAAATCCAATGAGCCACTGAGCAAAAGAGTAATCGGCTGGTTGATGGATAAAGCAGATCAATAGAATTATAAAGCAGTGGGTCAAGAGATGAACAGACCCAAACTGACGTTCGAGCATTTATTTGAAATATAGATTGAGATACGCAAAGTAACCGTATGTTTGGTGCTAAAGTAGACGAGCAGGAAAGGAAATCAGTAATGAGAAGAAGATAGAAGCACAACTGGGCATCAAAGGCTGGAGAAGCTGACCCCAGAAAGCCGGCTGATAGAAAGATGAGACAAACGGATGAATAATTTGTACAAATGTAAAGCAATACATTAAAATAAATTATAATTCTCTGACTTAAAATAGATTTGGCATGTTTCATTAAGGCTGCGTCAGATTTTGTGATGTTAGCTGGGATAGTTTAGAACATGATAACCAACTGTAACCCGGTGACACTTGAATTTTACTGTTTTGCTGATGTTGAAGTAAAAACTTTTTCATTTCTCAGGTGATGGAAGACATACAGTACTTATTTCACATCAGAAACTAGTTACTAGTTAGAAACACTCCAGTGTTCATTGGTCAGTGGTTACTGACTGAAATTAAGGATTTTTTTTCTACCCCTTAAATCTTTAGCTATTTCCCAAAAGACAAATAAATCGCTGAACGAGAGCGTTCCGGCTAATCAGCAGACGAGGAGAATATGTTCATGCTGCTCCACAAATACAGGGACTGTTTGATTTTTACCTGTTTGGTTTGACGTAATGTTAAATGAGACTGGAGCGCGATCCACTCGTTCTGACCAAATGTTCGCGTGCTGTGCTTTGAAGCTGCTGGATGAACTTAATTCACCTTATTTCTTCCATCATTTTGAACCATCACAAATTCATAAATAGAGGAGATATCTACGTGAAAAAAAACCCACATATAATTTCAGTTTAAATCTCAAATCAAAAGAATCCGACACCCAAGTGTCAAAATATAAATTCAAAAACCTTTTTTTTTTTCCTGGACATTTTTGAAGAAGAGCTCAGGCGTGTTTTCAGTAAAGGACACATCAACATGTGGGATCGGCGGCCGCTCAAAACAAGTCATATTTGAAAGGTGTGATTTTTGCCTGATGCAGACTCGGCTTCTAAATATTGCACAAAGAAAATCAGCTGATTGTGAAGGGGTCAGCTGAGAGGCATTCACTGATTTATTTCCACTGATTAATGTCAGTCTTCATCACAGGAAGTTAGATTTTTATGCTTTTTTTTTTTTTTTTTAATTATCTGTGTATGAGTTGCAGTCAATATAGAAAAAGGTTTCATTAGCAGGAAAATAATGAGGGCCGAGCAGCACTAATGACTCTTTTCATCCTTTTATCACTTATTTTTTCAATTAATCGATTAATCTCCTTATAAAAATGACCTCATGGGGTAATCCAATTTAGGCTTTATACCAACTACTCCCCCACAAACACAGAGGAGCTGCAGGCTGGAGTGGCAGGAACAGACTTGTTTTCTTCTGTAAAGCTGATTAGCAACAGGAAAATGGAAATTGGATTAACGAGGGAGAACTTGCACTGAACACGCACAAACATTTGTTTCCATCTCCACAGTGTTTCTGGGACTGTCATTATCCTGAACCCAAACACAGGTTCACCTGTCACCCACTCTGGGTCACTGGGGGTCAGAGGCAGTATCAGGAACAATGACTACATCAAAGGGCTTAAAGAGCTTTACACATTCATGTACAAGTACACAGTACAACACAGTTCACACGGCACGCAGGAAATAAACATGATGAAACTAATAATCACTGAAGAAAAACAAATTAATACAAAAATTACAATGAAATGATCGAACTTTCAGTATTTTTGAACTAAAATAACCACATGTGGTCATTTATGACGTCACTGTATGTTCTGTTACCGGTAATTATGGTTTTCAATCATTCTTACTAAGCATCAGGTTTAATATTTTGCGCTAAAACATTCAAAATATCAACACAGATATTTCACACAACTTCCCGTTACCCTCAGCAGACCAGTGGGCCAGTTGCTGTAAAGAACTATGGAAAGTAGAGCAAACCGACAAATGCACGGGCATAAACGTTTTTACAGTATAAGAAAAAGAGCATTGCATAGAAATATGCAGTTTAACTAACGGTACAGAATTATAGAGAAACACAATAATTTCTGGTCACAGAGTAATTTCTCAAACCACACTCATGAACTTTGCTTTAACATATTAAAGTATTTTATTTTATCACCATGAGTTTAGGTCAGTTTTTGTAACACTTGCACATTTAGGTCACTAACAAAACGACAATCCTACAGAGCGGCACTAGTACTTGAGTGTGATTGGGACTGATGGAACCGTGAGTATGCTTGACCTGACGCTTGTTAGTTAATTTCACTTTATAATTACCCCTCTCCTAACAGCATTCACTCTGATGTTCTGCGTCCTGGGCTACGAGAAGCTTTGGTCATGATTCAAACTGGGATTCGTTCTGGGATCTGTGGAAAAGGTGGCACTGTTCATACGGCTTTCATCCATGACTCAGATTTTACACATTTCGCTGTTGTAACATAGGCTTTAGTTCAGTTTGTCACTGTTTTTATTAACACACCCGTGCTCAGACCTGATGTTTCAGCCTGCTAACTCAATGAATTATGGTAACTTTGCACTTTCCGTGTCTAAAGGACTAAAGTGTTTCTCTGGCATTCTTCTACGTTATACTTACACATCATCCACGTGGGTGAAGACCTACACTGAGCTGTAGGGAAAAGATGACCTTATCTGAATGAAGGAATGAATAGAATATTTGTCTGAAGTACAAAAACACTCTCAGTGGAAGATGTGTGGTACCAAACAAGCCAAACTTTTCCCCTGTTTCTTGAGGACACCTAGGGTGCGAGACCGTTCTCGAGGTGTAACATAGCGACGTTTCCTCACGTCCCAAGGCGTCAAATGTTACGCGAAAGGTAACCGTCCGCGTCCCTATGATATGCTCCGGACTGTGGATGGAATCCATGAGAATGATGCTCCCAGCGGTAACACACAATCCAGCCGTGTATTCCAGCCCTAACCCTAACCTTACCACACCAGCAGCCGGTCCCATTGATGGACAGTGCATCTCCGGGTACCGGCTTGCTGGTGCCCGGCTCATTTTTACAAACCTAACCACAACCTTAATCCTAACGTTAACCACAACCTTAATCGCGTCAGATAGTGTTTTCCAAAGCGATTCATGATGAGAAAGTAAAGAAAAATTTAAAAATGTACATATGTAGATTGATTCCAAACAGTTCTCATGTTTTCGAACGCGTAACATAGAGATGTGTTGGGTGGCCGAAAGCGTAACATGCTGACGATTTGTCAAAGCGTCGGTGTGTTACGTTTTGGGATGAGAACGTGTTGAGGGTGCAGCTGAATACTCTGTTTTGTTTGGAAGGTTTCTAACTGATTGAAGTGACCTGGAAGTATCTGAGTGGCAGCCATAATGAGAGCTGTTCAGTATTCTCAAAATACTACGGAAAAGAGCTTCAGTGCTTCCTTTATTACCCCCTTTGGCAGAAGGACACCGGACCTTCTGTCATGAAAGGAAGTTAGATAATTTCTCCCCATGATTCATATCATCCAAAAGTTAATGAAAACGATCAACAAAACCGATCGTGTGAGTTTTAGTTACAGTGGAGCTTTCTATTTCATTCATAACCTGCTGATGGGTTTTGAATTTTCAGCAACAGGCTGTTGAACTCAAAGCTGAAATCACGCTGCTGTTCAATGCGGCGTCCAATAATGGTCAGTGGCCTTCCATAAAGACCAAATTTATGTAAACGTCATGAAGCCAGATCATGTTACCTGATAAAAATGCATTTAAGGGTCGCTAGAGTTCAGACTGCATTAGTTATATTGCAAGGCTTCAGGATTATCTTGAATGAATTCTTACTTCAGGTCAGCGGGCATAAAGAGACCAAGAGAGTGAGATCCTGTGAGTGTTCTCAGAGATCCTGCACACTCCTTCCAACAGAAAGGAATAAATAAGTGTGATTTCCTTCATGTGCATGTTGTAGTCCACCTCCTGGACATTGTTATTTCAGTATGGCACACATCACCGTCACATTGGTCTATTTCTGTGTGCACCACAGTTCTCTTTACCCTTTCACATCTTCCCTTGACTCCATGACCTTTTCCTCTGGGGTCAAGGAAGAGTAATAAGCGAAGGGAGGTAGATGCTATTTTTTATTTATTTTTTTTGACTATTTGACCGTACCAATGGTGTCATTATAAATTCATGTGGAAACTCCTAAAACAGTGGGCAAAATGGCCAAACTAAGTTGAGTGCGTACTCAAAGTGAGAGCACACCCTCAAGCCTGTTTGTTTACTCTCAAATTCACGATGGCAACAAATTCAGGCTTTCTACGTGCCGGCATTTATTATAGATGGTATTTACTAAATATTTGCACCTTTTACATAACAAATCGTTCCTCTTCAGGAAGCTTTGCTGAACCTGTGTACAACACATACACAGCATTTCATTTTTAGCTGTGTTGCTGGGTAAGAATAAAACTCCACTGAAGACCACAGAAAAAACTAGTAGCGCAGGGTGATAGGAGAAAGAGCAGATGATTAGAAATTAATGACAAATAAATGAGAAATTGCTTGTCATTAAAAACAGCTAGGTGTTTCTTATTCATCGAGGCGTCAGCAGTCGACCGTCTTCAGACTCTCAGCCACTTTCTGCCTCCACCTTCTGACAGATTAGTTAATATGCGTTAATGGTTTTCTGAAAACCTCGTCGTTTAATTTGACGTGGAGTTACTGGAACGGGCGAGAGCGTTTTGTTGCAGCGAATCCATTAAACAGCACTCACTTCTACAGGTCGCTGCATATGAGTCATACATAGTTAAACCAGTGTGTATTCTTTTTTCCATCTGTGTGATGAAAACAGGGACAGGTGTTAAAGATCGTCTACTTTTGGGTGTAAAACTGCAAGAAACAAAGCAACAAAACCAAAAAGACTGATAATTTTGTGTTTTTAAAAACAAAACTGTCTCAGCTGTTTGCTCAGTAGCTAGCAACACGCTGTGAGGCAAACTGCACACAAGCAGTTTGTGTGTTTGTTGAGCTGATAGAAACGCTGCATTTGAAATTACCTGACACTTAAAAAAAAAAAACGTTACTCCCTTTATGTTCGCTCCTCTTCAGTAGCGCTAGCTAGAGGCTGATGTTTGAAGGCCCGCGGTGGAATAATAACTCCCCTGAAATGTCTTAAACCAAATGAGCCTGTTCTAAAATGCAAGGAGGAGAAAGTACAAATATTTGTTTAAAAGTGTAGGGAGTAAAAGTAAAATGTCAGAAAACTAACTCCTCAGGTGAAGTACAGATACCTGAACATTTTAAAAAGTATAGTAACAAAGTATTTGTACTTATGAGAAGATTTTTGGCCCAAGACTTTTACACGGTACTGTATATGAATGATAAACCGTGAGTACAAATATTTACCATCAAAGCCGTCAGTGAAGACAACGTCACCCTTCACTCGATCTTCAACAGTTAATAACCGGTTAATGGTCATTTATATGGACGCCATGGTGACAGATAGGGCTGGGTTTCAATGATTGATTTCCTGATTCAAATCAATTTTAGCTTGAATAACGCGATATCGATTCATTAAATAGATTTTTCAATATAAATGTATGTTGCCAGAAACGCCAGAATCTCCGGTTAAAGCTCACCAAACTATTTCAACAACCACCAAACAGCTAAAACAACAAATGAGAGCAGGTACACGGATTCAGCACAAAGATGTAAACACAAAGCGCGGACCCGACGCATCAGAATCTGTGAGCTGTCGGCTTTCTCACCCGACGCCACGGACGCGGACACGCCGTCGGGGCTGAAAGCAGACA
>VVHJ01009826.1:27050-43369 GCA_015107715.1 Tylochromis polylepis | reverse complement strand
TCACGAGTGATGGGAAAAGGGAGCGGGAGATCAACAGACGGATTGGTGCTGCAGCTGCAGTGATGCAGACACTGTACCGGTCCATCGTGGTGAAGAGAGAGCTGAGTGTAAAAGCGAAGCTCTCAATTTACTGGTCGATCTACATCCCCACCCTCACCTATGGTCACGAGGTGTGGGTAGTGACCGAAAGAACGAGATCGCGGATACAAGCGGCGGAAATGGGCTTCCTCTGAAGGGTGGCTGGCGTCTCCCTTAGAGATAGGGTGAGAATTTCAGCCATCCGGGAGGGGCTCAGAGTAGAGCCGCTGCTCCTCCACATCGAAAGGAGCCAGTTGAGGTGGTTCGGGCATCTGACCAGGATGCCTCCTGGGTGCCTCCTGGGTGAGGTGTTCTGGGCATGTCCTACCGGGAGGAGGCCCCGGGCAGACCCAGGACACGCTGGAGAGATTATATCTCTCAGCTGGCGTGGGAATGCCTTGGTGTTCCCCCGGATAGGCTGGAGGAGGTGACTGGGGAGAGGGAGGTCTGGGCTTCTCTGCTTGGGCTGCTGTCCCCGCGATCCGGCTCCGGATAAGTGGAAGAAGATGGATGGATGGATGGATGGATGGATGGATGGATGGATGGATGGATGCTATATAGACCCTGGTGTCACTGATACTGTCCAACTAAAATGAAGCATTCTTAACAGATGTCAACAGTTCATAGGTAGGAAAACTAAGTCTGCTTATTAAAGTTAAAAATAGTTTAACTTTCAGATTACTCTAAAGCAGTGAAAGAAAAGAAAAACTCTTGCGTGTCAACAGTTCTCAAAATGCTCTCCAATAATTAGGGTCAGATTTATTTCTGTGCATGGCTGTCGCCATTGATTTTGATGTTCATTTAAGTTTGTGTGAGTGAAAGTACATTAAGAGCGTTTAAGTCGTTGAGTGCAAAAAGTTCTCTTTTTGTGTAGGTGGTGTTAGAAAGTTATGATACTGGAATGTGAGCTGTAAATAGAGTGTAAGCCATCTGCTTAACTTGCCGGACCAATTTATCGAGCTTTTGCTGAAAGACAGGCAAGAAAATATTTGTGGGGTAGCTGCCTTTGTACATCACTGTCACAGGATTGCAGTGAGCAGCATTACAGCAGGAATTAATAAATGAACACTTCGGAACCTAAAGTAAACAGGCACACTAATCCATCAGACATCTTCTGAGACCCCCTACTATCTCTCGCAGTATGACTTCTATCCTTTGCTGTAATTAGTTCATTTTGTAATGACATGACAGCAAACAAACTATGAAGTGAAGACTAATAACAGAAGACTGAACAGTTAAAAAATGTTTTTAAAAAAAACCTGCATATTTCCATATGGACCTCCAACATATAATCATTTATGTTAAGCCAAGGCTTACTTTATAAGACTTAAACACGTGTTGGCATGTCAGTACTCGGAGAAACATGCTGAGATTCCAATCTGCACATCACAACTACATGCATGCACATCTGTAAGTGTCAGCTGAAGTGCTGAAGTACAAACTCTGATTGGCAGGGCGCAAAAATCAGGCCTTGTTACATGACTTTAAAAAGCATGTTACGTGCTAAAGATCCTGAATTTCAAATGAATTTGCTTAAAAAAGCTAATAACCAAGTCATACTTCACGGGAGGTTGATAAGTGTTTGAGTATAAGGTGAAATGAAAAAGTCCTAAGTTCATACACAATCCTTTGACATACAAAGCCTAGTGTGTGAAGACACAGGCGGCAAAGGCCTGCTGATCAAACACTCTCCCTAACAAATTACCTATGCTACTGACTCAACATGTTTAATCAGTGATACCACAGGTTCTCAAACTTTTTATTAAAGGTCTTCATGTGAATTTTGCATAAGGTCAGAGGTCTCAAACGATGCTAGTAAGTTGTGCATAATGTAACACTAATTTAATACATTCAACGACCCATCGCAGCGAAAGAAATGGCATAAATTGCCTGTAACCCCTGGCTTGAACTTAGGCACAAAAATATGTTTTCAAGGTAGCGCTGCTGAAACAGTATGAGGAGACTGCAAGAGAATTAATGCATGCCTGTGCTCCTCTTTTTTTCTTTTTGTTAATTTTCCTTGTTGTTGCAAACTTTGCTATTTTAATGTCAAAGGAAGGCCACAGTCACAGATAGCGCAATGCAATCTTGAAGTATGACTCATGTCCCAAGCTGCGCACGAGCACACAGTAATAGGCACGAGGGTAAGTTCAATTAGATAAGCAGCACTCACAAATAATGGCATATGATATGGTTTGAACCGTTGCAGCGTGATTAGACCAGCAAAATGGGGTTAAAATAGCTATTTGTGCTGCACCCAAAATGAAACTGAAAGCAATGGTTTGGTGTTCCAGGACCCAAGAGACCAATGTAATAACTAACATAACAGAATATCGGAGAGTTTTCATTAATAACTGCAAGGTTATATTGCAACACTGAACAAATACTTCATTTAGTTATTCTACAAAGATGCTGAAACCCTGAGAGAACCACTGTCAATTATGATTTTTAATTTAAAATGTATTAAATTTTAACAGTCTTGTCAATTTTGGGAAAAGCTTATAGGTAAATGAAGTAATCAACCTAAACAGAAAGTTAATTAACTGTGTCATTATCACAAATTGTAGCGTGTCTACTCGCCCTCCTCTTCATGCAGCACGGTCGGTTACTACTCGCTGTACTTCGGAAAACATGCTGGTGGCATATAATAGTCTGCCCAGTGCTCAAACCTTCGGTCAATTTGAGCTTCAAATATGTAATTAGTTTGCACTTGTTTGTGTTTGCTGATACAACAAGTCAATTCCAACCCCAACTCAGCATTTAAAGGTCAGCTGTGCCAACAAGCGTTGCCTTTTGCAAATGCTTTCTGCGTTCTCATCTGATAATTCTTCAGAAAGAGCCAAATCTGGCTCAACCACTCACCCCTGCTGTGAGACAAGTCTAAGGGAGCGATTAAGACAAAAAAACCCAAAAAAAACCCACAACTGATGCAACAGTTACACTGGAGTACTGGAGTCATTATTGCCCCGTCTATTTTCCAGCACTGTACTCCTTATCCTACCGATGTGCGTGTCTTGAGTGCCTTACACATCAATCATCTTTACGCTCCAAGAGGAAGACTTATTACACAAGGAAGATGATTGGAGACGAGATTTATCACTGGCTAAAATAATAGGCAGAGACACTCCGGGTTGCTTCCACACGTGATGCCTTATGAGTGTTCAGTCCTGAGCCGACTCACATCGTGTCCTCAGTAGTATTTTAGGTAGATTGCTTGGAGCGATATGCATGACAGATTTACATGAAAAAGCAGGCCAAAATGATTTAAGTATTGAACTAACATGGCTTGCTCTGTCTCACTGCCTGAGACAGCTGACTGTATTACACATATGCTCATGAAATATCTCAAAGACCAAAGATGTCTAGACAGGTAATACGGGGGGAACGATATGGATACTCTTCCTGTCTTGAGGAGACAGGGGAACACATACAGTAGTCTCAAATGAGCTCTCTGACAGCCAACTTTCATAGTAAAAGAGAAGAGCGGTGGGGTGAAACATGGCTCGAGGCAGCACTTAAAAAAATCTGGCAATATTTCTTTTTGAAACATGGAAAGCTCAATATGTCCAACAAAGCTCTCCCTTCAAATCCTCTCTCAGTGTGAGAGATAAGCATGCCGCAGCTTTTAGAGATGACAGTGAAATGTATTATGCTCTAACAAGGGAAAGAAGAAGCTGGCTGAGGTTGGTGTGCCATTTTGTCCATTCAGAAACAGATCTCCCTTCCTGTTCTACAAACTGTAGTCACATCAAATTTTCAAACCAGTTTTGGACGAAGAGAAAGTTACAGCAGGAGGAAGACACGTATGGTATTGAGTCTGAAACAAAAAATAATGCACACTTGTGCATCTGCAAAAGAGTGCCACACTATTTTTTTATTTTTTTTATTTCACTAGTCAGGCAGATCTTTCTCTGTTGTGCAAGTGCAAGATTTTTAAAAGTGCAACGAAACTAACTTCGGATTGCTAAACACTATCTTAGGTGTTACTTAGGTAATACCTAGGTATTACTAAGTCTTCACATGGTGGATTCTTAAAGGGAAGCCACACGCACACTGCTATAGTGATGTCACATACTAAAGAGATCCCATCCACACTAATATTAACTGAAAACCTCCCCAATTTCCCCCATTGTACAGCTGAGGTGAAGAAAGCAAAAGCTAATATTAATCAAATTGAACAATGAATGATAATATTTGATACTGGCATCACTGGTAAAATAGAGCACGATAACTGGACAGTGTAAATGGATGTTGCATGAGCTTAATGGGTTTTTTTGTTCATTAGTTTGTCTTTAGTTACGTAGCCCCTTCGTCTTCAACCAGTCTGTCAGGAAATGTTCGAAACATTAACGTTATATATATAAACACTGTACTCACTACCATGCTGTCAATATGTTATCATTTTCCAACATTACCACCATCAGTCCAACAAATAATACTCGCTGAAATATTCAGGAGGGGAGATGCTTCCAGCTTAACACTAAACTAGAAAAAAAAAAACAAAGAAAAAAAGAAAGACCCGCTTCCCCCGAAAAATCAAACACAAAAATCAACCAGTTCATAGGAGATGTTTTAATATACTTACCCAATTCTGCTTTGCTGGTGTTACAAGGTCACTCCTCTTTTAAATAACTTCTCAATTATAAATTCACTTGGTCTTCACTTGGGTGACATGTATATGAAAAAAACAAAAACAAAGTGGTACACATGTTTAAACCTATCATGCATTTAGTCATGCAGACATGGTCAAGACGACCTACTGGAGTTCAGAGCATCAGACTGGGGAAGAAAGATTGAAAGAAAGTGAACGTGAACATGGCATGGTTGTTGGTGCCAGATGGGCTGGTCTTGAGTATTTCAGAAACTGTTGATCTACTGGGATCTCTAGGGTTTACAGAGAATAGTCTAAAAGAAAGAGAAGATGTCTAGTGAATGGCAGCTATCTGGGATAAAATGCCATGCTGATGCCAGAGGTCAGAGGAGAATGGCCAGACTGCTTTGAACTTCCTGGAAGGCAACATTAAGTCAAATACACATCTTCTGCATACCTTAGTTGTAGTGAATGGTTAAGTATGGCAAGTCTCAATTTCTACTGTGACATTCAGAAGGTAGGCTGAGAATTGAGGATGAACAACGAGAAACTGTGGAGCCATCCTGCGTTGTACAAGTGGTTAAGGCTGCTGGTGTGCGGGGTATTTTCTAAGCACACTTTGGGCACCTACTCTAATGGCATCCACAGTCACCAGATCTCTATCCAGCAGAGCCCCTTTGCGATGTGATGGAATGGAGATTCACATCATGGATGTGCAGCTGACAAATCTGCAGCAACTGTGTGATGCTCCCAAAAAAGTTGATTCTGTTCATCTGGACGTAGCGTTTTCAGTGGGATGAACTTCCTGGAAGTATGTCAATATGGACTAAAAACATCTGAGGAATGTTTCCAGCGTCCCGTTGAATCTGCAAAGAAGAATTAAAGCAGCCCTGAAAGCAAAAGGGGACCCAGCCCAGAACTAGCAAGGTATAACTAATAAAGCGTCTAATGAGTGATAGTGAATTCCTGTGTCAAAATGTCAAAGCTTTCTTACAAATCCATACCTCGAAACTGTGATAACACCTTTCTCTGACGAGTTAAGTGTGCTCCCTCGCACATAAGGATTGATTAATGGTTTCAAGAAAGCGTGTAACCTCAAACAGCTGAGAGAAAGTGCTCTCTTTTCTTGCGTCCACTCTTTTCTTGTGTCCCCAGCCCTCCTGGGAGCAGGTTTGTGCTCTTGGTAAGCGTAATTCTTTGAAAAAAAGTGTTTCATTTGCAAATACAGATTTTTTTTTTTTTAATAGCTTGCTCTGAAGGAACTTGTTCGCACCATAGGTGTGGATTTACTTTGACACCCTACAGCACCACTACCAAACTTCTCTACCTTCCACATACACTCCCAAGACTTTTCTCACAAATAAGTGAGGTGGCTTGCCATCTGTTCATTTCTTGTCTAGAAAAAACTCAGTTTTCAAGTACAGAACTGAATCACAGAGAAAAATACCATTTTTCTTGTACTTTTAAACCTAATGACACATTTCTGCCACCTGCACCCGCTCTGTCAGTCAAAGCAACGTCAGCAGAAATCTGTCTCAGTGCATCCGTTCCATATTCATCACCTTCCATTCAAAAACCTCTGCAGATATACTATTATTTGTATTCTCATGTGTAAGAAAACGGTGCAGTAACCTTTCCTTTGAGTGTTACCAAATGTGCAACTTCAATATTTGCACACACAGTTGTTCTCACAAAATGGAGTTAAACGTCACACAAGTGAACATTAAAATCTAATGCTCTCGCTTCGACTTCTCGGGATCCCCGCTGCGAAGTGCGGTCGCCGCCGATTCCCTTGGGGTGTATCTCATTTGCTAACTGTGGCTTCCTGTCCTCTCATTTCCCTCATCTCATCAGAGAGAACTGCAGGCAAATTGTTTACAAATCACACAACTCACTTCCATATAAATGTAATATTTTCCTGTGGAAATTTACGAAATGAACGCCGCGCATCCAGGCAATAACTCCAGTAAATTCTGGTTGACATCATACAAACAGAAATTCTGCACTTATCATGATCTCTGTCAGTTATTTTTTTCTAATATCTGGATCCTGACACACGTGTGACGCTTGCTGAAAATGTATTTCAGTATTGTCTGATCTCTTTTTTTTTTTCCTTCTTCCCCACAGTGTGACAGAAAACAGTTATGAACTTGACAGACAGCCTGCAATATTTTACTGGTTATTTAATACCACACCAAAAAGAAAACAGAGAGAGGTGCGAGTAAGGAATTGATATGTGGCAATTGTGTTTCAAAATTCAATCACTTTTCTCCAAAAATGGAAGCGGTCTCCTGGGGCCAGTGAGAGGAAAATGGGCTCGAGGCCTATTTACTGAGCCATAATCCTATCAATAATGAAGTAGCGTTTGCATCTTAGTGAACACACCCGACTCTCTCTGCTTTTGGATGAGAGCTTTTTTGTGTTTAGGGTTCAGAAGTGGACCTTCTCTCTACCTCTCTTTTTTTTTTTCTTTTTATATTTCCCCCTCAAAGATCCTCAGTGTCTGTTTGTCAGATTTCTGGAAGGGAATCATCCACCATGCCTCATTAGGGCAGAAAAACTGCCAGATTTTCATTACAGTTAAAAAAAAAAAAACTTCAGCACCTGACTTGATTGATTAAGGCGCTTTCAATCTAAGAAACAGCTTTAATCAGAGAAATCAGCTGCTGCAGTGTTTCGTTAGAATGAAAATTGCATACTTTTTGATGAGAGCTTTAAGCAAAATGAATCTGGGCTTTTTCTTTGTAGCGCAATTCAAACAACAAAGAAGGACGGAGGAAGTCGCGAGGAAATGTTCAGGAAAGAGCAGAAGTGTATCTGCCGGGATTAACATTAATATGCCGTAGCACTTTATTCCCCCTTTAAATTTAAATCAGATTTGTGCAAGCTTTACGTGTACACGGCTCACCTTTTCTTTCTAAACTGCCACTGTGAAGACGCACTCATCAAAAGGCTTAGTCAAAGGAACACACACACACTCCCAGTGACTCTTTGAAATGTGCCACTGTGCAGCCGAACAAAGGTAATAATGTCTCTCTTCTGCTGGTATCTGGGTCGAATGAGATCAATCAGTCTTTGGGCAAAGAATCAGCATGTGCCATCGCTCTTTTGTCACCAGTGTCGAGACGTAGGTGGAAGCAGGGATGAGCCTGATGTAAATCAAAAGATTTTCAGTTCAGCCAAAGAGACAAGGTTCAGACACTATCAGCTCTGGCCATCAGCGACCCTCAGTCCCTGAACAATGAATCATTATGGGGCTCAGAGAGGCCTTAATAGACTGACTGACAGATGAACTTGGAAAGATGTCTGTGTTTTTGTGTGCACAGAATAATGGTGAACTGTGGCATTATTTGACAGATGGGTAGCAAGCGGTGAATCATGGATTTGATTTTCCCCGTGTGGCAGAATAAAGGTGGCACAGGTTGAGTTTAAAAAGAAAACGCGGGCTTTTATTTTACGTATGGATCTAAACGGCGTCTGCAACTTCAAGGTGAATGTGAAACAAATGGGTAAGTGTGCTTTAGTGCAGTTACTTAGCATCTGAGTTTGAGAGAATCCCAGGTTTAATTTGTTTTTAAAACTATATTCAGGGCAATTCGACAGATTTTAAAACGACGTTTAAAGAAAGAAATAAAACTAAAAAAAACAAATAAACCAAATTAAACAGTGCTACAGCAGTGCCTGCTGTGATAAGGCTGCTTATCTCTATTTACACAGTTGACCATGTTTGTTGTTGTAAAATGATGTGCGAATTCTTACAAAGTCAGAATTTAACTTTCAGGTTCCTTTAAAGTTCAAAATGTTGCTGGCTCTTTGCTCTGGCCAGGCTCGTTAGGCTGCGACTTTCACTTTTTGCATCAGCTCTGCAGTGATGAGGGCTCAGGCATTGCACTGACTCTGAGTACGAGTACTGGTATTGGAGGTGGAAGTTTAAGCTAAATACTCAAGCACATGAATGGACTGGAATCCACTGGATCTATTAATCAGCAGTAACGCCTAAATGTTATTAAAACAAGGACCTTTGGAGTTGTCACAGTGAAATCTAATAATCTTTCCATTGCAAAGCTTGAAGTTTGCTGCAATTTCGTTGCAGCAAACTTCGTATCTTAACAGTCACAGTCAATCTAGACAAAGAAGTGACAGTCAAAGTCAATTAACTTTTTGCTTTTAACTTATAGGAAGTCATCTGGTGTCTTCGCAACTCTGAAGCACACTTCAGGCTCCGTGAGACAAAGATGCTCCATGCAATCACAATCTGCTTCGCAGGGATAAATAAATGGGTCTGTGATCGATTTTGGGTTTTCTAATTTTGTTTTCACAGACTTGAGCTCACCTCCGAGCTCTAACTGCAAGTCTGGATTTGCGCAGTGTGGCTAATTTGCGACATGCTCATTTAAATGTTTTCCAGCTGCCTGTAGATTTGCAGCAACATAAGGACACGCAGCTCAGCCCAGAGTGACGGGAATTTTTTTTTAAAAAAAGAGAGAGATTTATTGATTAGAGTCTCTGGATTTGCTTTAAATTCACTGGCGATGTTGGTGGATGTGACTTTATTTTTCAGTTCTATTAGTTCTTGAAGTAGTCAACGCTCAGTTCATTGTGCCATTCTGAAGCTCTCACTGTTTACAGCTACTGGGAGCGAGGCAGAGTTTACCACCTCCAGATGAAACAGACTTAGAGAGACATCAAAATCAATGTTTTATGAAGAGGATGGCACCTTTGAGGGGGATTCCTGGTCCAGCTGGAGGCGGTCTAGTGACTGTTCCAGACTAAAGCTACTGGTTAGGCCAGGCTTTTATAGTCATGCTTGCTGTTTCTGCAGTATTTCAGAAAAGACTTGACTGTCGTATTTTCAATATATGCTTATTGATTATAAACAACATAATATAAGTGTGGGATTAAACCAAGCCTGCAACTGTAATGGCAGCTCTATCATTAACCATTAGTCATTCACACCAGACCATTGCCATCACAACTGGGTGTGACAATGTTTGCAAATGTAGGCTCAAAACAGGCTAACTGAGGTTTGTGGGAATTCACTGGGCTGGAAATCCTTTGTTTGCTTGTTTACTTGTTGTCATTTGTTTGGTTTTCACGCAGTGAAGCTAACACAGCTGCCTCAAGGAAAGCCCTAAAAATGTAAATTTCTCATGATGATCATCCTGTGAATGAGTGTGGAAAAAAACAGGGAAAAATTCCAGGCTGCGAGGAGGAAATCTGGGCTGCTGTTACAACAGAACAGGGTTTTTTTTCCTTAATGTAAAAACTTCAAATTAATTTTATTAATGCTGAATGGTGTTTGCTTCTGTTTTGCATCTTTCTGGCACACTGAGCAGTAATTCTCCCTCAGATACACAACTGCCTCCCCGCCCCAGTTAATCATAGGGGGCAGTTCATGCAAACAAGCATTATTAGTTCAGTAGTATCTCTTCATGCGCACTGTTTTGGTTTTATTTGTCAAGGTTTATAGACATCTGTCCCTGGGATTTCAGCTTCCATCCAAAACCAGCGGGGATTCATGAAATCTTCATTGTGCTGCTCACACCACCGAAAAAGCATTTAAAAATTTTAAGAGCAACATACAACGCAGTTCAACAGATAATCCCCCCACAAGCCAGCATCTCTCTGTCTTTATCATGAAACTTTGACAGTGTGCTTATTTTCTCAGGTAAAAACGACTTTATTATCTGTAAATACAAAGAAGTGTATCAGTGTAACTCAATTTTATAGGCATGGAAGGGAAAAATTTGAGACAGCTGTCTTGAAATCTTGAAGTACAACCAAAGCTGGTGTAGGAGGAGAACTCCCACATAGCAACTCTATGAGGGTTCTTGATGAAACACATGATGTGGAAGGTAAAAATCAGGTGAGTGAAAGCAGTGAAATCAAAAGTTGTCTCGCAATTATGTGTGTTTATCGGCTAGAAAGTCTCTCTAAACGCCTTTCAGAGAAGAAATTGTACCACTTGGAAATTGAGCCCCGAAAAAGTGCAATAAAGTCTGTGTTCCTGATGGGCATGAAATAATTTAAGTGGGCCTGGCTTTTACCTCCCATTTAGATACATAATGTGACTATCAAAACTGGATTGGGCAACTTTCATCGAACGCACTAACCATTTGAATTTGGGTTCAAATGGTTAGCCAGTGATGCTGGCTGAGAAATAAACAGTGTGCTTACCATCTGAGGAGACAAAATAAATATTTTGTAAGTCAAGACTTCTTTGAAAAGACCAACTGAATCGCATATATTAAGCAAATTATCAAGCAAAGGGTCATGCATTCATTCCCACATACACACACCATACACGCAAACAGATGTAAACTATGGCCCAAAATAAAGGGGCAAAGATGAAAGGGCAACCAACCAATAAAAATGTGTTCTAGGCAACAGAATCAGCTGACCTGATGGGCTGAGGAAGGCCGTTTCAAAGTTTGGGCGCTACAACTTCAAAAAGCCTGGTCGCCTGTGGTTTTAAAGTAAGAGCGTGGAACAATTAGGAGACCTTGATCTGAGAAGTCAGCTGCAGGGATAAGGTCTCAGTAGCCCCGTTATATGAACAGGGGCCTGTCCATGTAGAGGACAGGATTTTAAAGTGGATTCTGAATTTCACTGTCAGGCAGTGAAGAGAAGCAGGAATAGGTGTGACATGTGAGCAGCAGCTAGTTTTTGTTAGCAGGACTTGCTGCTGCGCTCTGCATTAAGTGTAGACGTTAAGTGTAGACAGGCTATGGAGGACTGAAAGATTCACGTGAAAACAGAGTTCGAGTAATTAAGGAAGGAGAAAATTAAAGTGTGTACTAAAAGTTCCAGATGTTTGAATGACAGTAAAGATTTGATTTCTGCAATTTCTTACGTGAAGGAAACAAGACTGAGTGAGCTTAGAGATGTGAGGTTCAAACTTCAGTTACCAAGGTGATAGATGATACCAAAGTTCTTTGCAGATGGTGTGTTATTACTGGCGAGGGGGGCCGACGTACTGACGGACCTCCTTAGAAAAGGTTTCGGGGCCAAACGCTAGAAAGTCAGTTTTACTGGAACTGAGATGGAGAAAATTTGAATACATCCGATTAGTAATGGCAGAGAAGCAAAATGAGTGGGACTATGCAACGCTTTGTCACACAGTGACAGTCAAATGCTTAGAAGCAGCAACTTACTACTCAGCACAGAACTCCGAACAAGGAGATTTTATCAGCACGCTCGCTATGTCCTACCAGGAACGTTGTGTAATTTTGATGA
Organism: Tylochromis polylepis; assembly: GCA_015107715.1. Lineage (NCBI taxonomy): Eukaryota > Metazoa > Chordata > Actinopteri > Cichliformes > Cichlidae > Tylochromis > Tylochromis polylepis. The sequence goes on along the minus strand of VVHJ01009826.1, from coordinate 31,464 downwards.
TATTAATCTGTGCAGATCAAGGAGCTTGGAGAACTTTTCAAAAACAGACAGGAAATTCCATTACAAACTTCTGCATACCTGCATCATCAGTTTAGGAATGACAGCTCTATGAACCACACAATCACAAACCATTCATTTAAGTCATTTCTTTCGATACTCACCTCTGAAAACCTTTGTTTGCTTGTCTATTTGTTGCTTTTTTCGATGCAGTGGAAATAACACCACAGCTTCAAATGCTTGACTCTCGGGAGAAAGCAATAAAAAAAATTTAAATTTATCATGACAATCATTCTGTGCGGGAGTGTGGAAAAAATTGGGGAAAATTCCAGGCTGTGAGGAGGAAATTTGGGACCACCACTGTTACAACGGAATTGTTTGGTTTTTTTTTTTTTTCCTTAATATAAAAACTTCAAATTAATTTTCTTAATGCTGAATGGTGTTTGCTTCTGTTTTGCATCTTTCTGGCACACTGAGCAGTAATTCTCCCTCAGATACACAACTGCCTCCCCGCCCCAGTTAATCATAGGGGGCAGTTCATGCAAACAAGCATTATTAGTTCAGTAGTATCTCTTCATGCGCACTGTTTTGGTTTTATTTGTCAAGGTTTATAGACATCTGTCCCTGGGATTTCAGCTTCCATCCAAAACCAGCGGGGATTCATGAAATCTTCATTGTGCTGCTCACACCACAAGTCATTTACAAATTTTAAGAGCAACATACAATGGAGTTCAACAGAAAATCCACACAAAGCAATGTCTTTGTTTTTATTTTTTCATTTATTTTTTTCAGGTAAAAATAACTTTATTATCAGTAGATTGAAAAAAAAATATATCAATTTGTTCTCTTTTACTGGTGTGGAAGGAAAACTTTGAGACAGATACCTTAAAATCTTCACCCCGCTGTGTTAAAATCGTAAGATATGAAGGGAACTCTGTTACCTAGATTGTCAATATCTTAAAATCACCTCCACCGACAACAGAGATTTAATCATTTTTACCTGTTTTTCAGCAGCTGCTTCGAAGCCTGCAGTTCAGATAAATGAGCTCCCAGTATAACAACCCTCAACTTTGGCAGTGGGAAAAGGTCTCTAAGTGGGAGCTTAGTCACCATCACAGTCTTACCTCACCTCAGCCATTTAGCACATAGCATACACCCACTATTGCCAGCGGCGTGACAGGCCATCAATACAAACAGACATGTACTAATGGCAGTGCGGGAAAGCTACAGGGCTTCCAACAAACAATACGTGCTTTTAACAAAGTCAGGAAGTGCTGCATATGTTTTTTTTGTTTTGTATTGTTTAATTCTTTTTTGTCTTCCTGGAACAATCAATAGATGCAGTGTGTATCCTAAAAGCACTGGTGGAAATGTTAAAATTATGCAGGAGATGCTTTTTTTAATTGACAGTGTCAGCAAATGTAGTTGCGCGGTGAAACTAATACAAGCATATACCAGTAACAGCAAGAAACTTCCATTAAAAAGCCAACTACGTAAGCCCTCAGGAATTATTGAGCAGTGGACAGATAGCCTGTCACCATGCAACAGCTATAGCTTCCCCCAAACCCACTTTATAAAGACTGAACAAACATTGTGCTGCTTACCCAGGCCAAACCATTGTGTACTTGTATTTGTTGCAGAGACTCCACTAAGAAATCCGCTTTTTCCTTCAGCAGTCTCATTTGGTGCACATCAGATATCCTCTCCTCTTTCACTTGGGTAAACAATGGCAGGGAGATGGAGACGGTGACTCAGTCCCAGGTGGATGGTGTAAGTCAGTGCCATATGAAAGTTTAATCAAAGGAGCAGTAGGCAGTAGTAAGTCTCTCAGGAGAGAGGCACAGAGCCACCAACCAGGAAGCCTTGGCAAGAGCTCTCATATCAAATTTAAAAGTCATTAGGATTGCTAATAACAAGCACTGGCCAAAGCCATGAGCCTTGCTTGTGAGAACACAGCAAATGAAATGCTCCTCCTCATCTAAGGTCCCACAGGAGAGGCCAGAGAGAGGCCAGACTTGCAGAGATTTCCATAAGCATTTTTAATAAAATCTGGCATAATGAAAGATAAACAGCTGGGAGGCAGGATGGTATGATATTTATTAACCGTGGACTTCTTGCCTCCTTCCCCAGGTGTCTCTTCTCTCTCACTGGACCCTTGTTTCAATACAGACTGCGAAGTGTTTAATCTAGAGCGATAAGTTCTGCCATAAAAATTAAAACCAGTGAACAACGGCGTGCTTTTTGAAACAGGATATTTGTTATGAAACTATATTGGTGATTTAGTGATTCTTTGTGACACAGTAGCCACTGAGAAGCCCAGACAGGTTGTTAGGGAGGCTGCAAGAATGACTGAGCTGAGCTGCCAGAAGGCCACGACTGACCTTGCACTGTTTGCCCAGTTTATCGAGCTCCCTCATCGCAGATTGTGTGATTGCTGCAACCAAGGGGGTACGAAATGCGCGGTGCAGTTTATGACATTTACCACCAGTGTGCCACAAATGAGGGTATGGCGCGAGAAATGGCCAATTTGGTATTAGTGAAATATCCACCCTGTCACCTGGTGCAGGAGGAGAACTCCCACATAGCAATTCTACGAGGGTTCTTGATGTGGAAACACATGATAAGGAAGGTAAAAATCAGGTGAGTGGAAGCAGTGAAATCAAAAGTTGTCTCACAATTATGTGTTTATCAGCTAGAAAGTCCCTCTAAATGTCTTTCAGAAGAAATTGTACCACTTGGTAACTGATCCCCGCAAAAAAGTGCAATAAAACCTACATGTCTGACGGGCATGAAATACTATACAGTAAGTGGACCTGGCTTTCAACTTATGTTTAGATATATAATGTGGGTATCACAGCTAGACTGGGCAACTGTGACTCCAACAAGTAACAATTTGAATTTAAGTATATGAATCAACAGAGATGCTGCTTAAGAAATAAGCAGCTTATTTCCTTACCTTATAACAGTTCATAACGCAACACTTCTTTGAACAGACCAACTGCATCAGATATACAAAGCATGTAAGAAAGCATGCTCTTTCTAAAAAGTCAGGATCAAACGAGTCACTTCGAGTTTTGTGAGGTTTTACCTGAAAAATAAAATCAAAACATGAAAACGTGAAGGACTCTGATTGAGCAACACACTTGCTATGTCCCAACAGGAACACTGTGTAATTTTGATTATATTAATCTGCACAGACGAAGGAACTTGGAGAACAGACCAGAAATTCTATAACAAACTTCCACATACTTGCATAATCAGTTTGGGAGACGTTGCTGTGCAATGCTGGAATTTTTTTTTTTTTAATTCGTTTGTTTGTTTTTTTTCATGTAAGACATGTTCTGTTGCTGTACATCAACTACTTCAAGTACGTGCATTCTCAAATGATCTTCTGCATACCCTACCCATGACCAGTTGTTATCTGTTGCCTTCCGGTGAGCACATAGCAGTCGGGCCATTTTCCTCTGAACTGAAGATCTTCCCTTCTTCTAACTATTTTCTGTAAACCATGGAGATGGCTGTGTGGGGGAAATCCCAGCAGATCATGGGTTCATGAAATACTGGGTTGCTACCATGTTACTGTCTGATAACGAGCTGCAAGTTTTGCTACAGTGTTTTAGCATTCCTCCCTCCGTGCACATAATCTTCCCACACAATGCAGGGTTATTATATCCATTTCAATTACGAAAATATTTTGGCAAAATGGGTAAATTGTCTTGTTTACAATCAATTAAACCTATTCTCTATAGCCCCATCTCACTTGTTCCCACATTATACCTTTTATCTTATGCATTTGCCACAACAATATAATAATAATTACTCGTTACATGCAAAAATGATGGCATGGCAAAATCACACACATAAGAGAAAAGTTGTCAAAGCCATGTAAAAGGAACTGAAATCACACTAACTAAACACCCAGTGCTGAACTTCTTATTATAAGGAGCGGCGCTGTATCAAGTGGGCTTATGTCAACAGAGCACAAGAAAAATGGGCAATTGCAGAATCACCGTGACGATGGCAGTCGTGTGGGTGAGGGGCTTGATGGAAGCAGGTTGAGCGTGAAGTGATGGATGATGCAATTCTGAATTCACCTCATTAGTTAAATAGTCCCCTGCTTCCTGTGTGATATTTAACAGTGAATTCAAATGTTAGCAGGAGTATACACACCATGAATGAAAACATTAAAAAAAAACAACACCATTAGTCTTCACTTTAAAGCCATCACCTGATTTACGCAAGCAGTCTAGGAACAAAATAAAAACACAGTGTTTACAATTCCCTGTGGAGAGTTAACATACATACTTAATGATAAGGCCCATTTAACAGGTGCACCGAGGGAGGTTTCCATAAAATTACCCATAATGCTTGCTTGATTAGCCTATATGTTGTGTCCTACAGGGCTCCTTGATCCACC
>VVHJ01009826.1:6404-27030 GCA_015107715.1 Tylochromis polylepis | reverse complement strand
GCGGTCCTCCACCCCCCCCCCCCCCCCCCCCCCACTCACATAAATGAGAGCTTTAGCTGTTTTGAAATCTATCACAATTGTTTAAGGATAGTTGCCAGGAAGGAAGAGAAACACGGTAATTCAACTTGGGAACTTTCATTTGAATTTCAATAGCTGCATACTGTGAACGAATGCAGTATTTTCAGGCCCAAATCTTGAACCATACCATGTACTCCCAATTAGAGTTCACCTGTAGTTAACCAGACAGGACCTAAGGGACTTAACTGTTACTATGTAACACCAAACTGTAACAGGCACATTATTAGATTATTAGAGTTTTCACCTCCTACACTTGTGAAGTTGCACACAGTCATTCCAATTATCCTATCTTAAACATCTTAAAAGAAAACATCAGATATGATTTTGATGGCAGAAATTATAATCCCTTATTTTGGTGAGAATCCTAAACATGTTCAGCCTCATTAATTTAGGTTTAAAAGAAAACTACGAAAAATGTCTAAACTATATGCAACATACTGATAAATCAACCCCATCAGGCAGTTCAATCACTGTTTCACTTGGAAGCAAAAGTTAAGTGAACACTCGTGTTAATTTTGACAGCAGATTTTGATTTACCTTTACTTTTTTCACTAACACATCATTTAGTTTTAGTCATAATTTGAAAATCTGAATTCTTTTAGTTTTAGTGTAGCTTGAGGCAAGTAAATCTCAAACGAATGTCTTAGACTGACTCTAAAGTTGATTCGTTGACTAAAATATAACGTGTAAAAGTTGTGTTTTTACTGGTGAGATTTGCTCAAATCTGTTTACAAAGTGTCTTATTTTCCTTCACATCAAATGTGAAATGTGTCGATACTCTTGAATGTTTGTCACTTTTTAATGAGAAACAGGGAGAAGTTGTACAGTTTCGTGGGGGCAAATCAAACGTGTGCATCTAACCTCACTGCACAAGGAGATTAGTTCTGATTCTACACAATTTAATTAGTTCTCATTGGATCTTGTCTTTCATTTTTATTCGTTGAAGAAAGTGTCTAGAAATTTCATTGAAGTTTTTGTCCTCATGCATTCGTTTTGATTTAGTTACTGTATTGTCTTTGTCAGAAAAAAAGGCCGGTGACAGCAGTTACCCTAACCCGATCAGACACTGATTCAGTCTGCCATCGTTACTGCAACAGTCACACTAGGAAAATCTGTGGTTGGAGACTGAAGCACAACCAAAATCTCTGTGTCAAATAAACTTGTAATCATGGGAACTGTGAAGTAACAGGGAGCAGATCTGCAACCACTCGCAGCCCGGTGCCATCTTTGAAGTGACTTTGGTGCATCAAGACAGCAATAAAAGGGTAATGAGACAGTCAGACTGTTATCAGCTGGTGATTGAATGGGATCAAGTTTGCAATTACATGCCAGCTGTTTGTGATAATATGTTGCCTTCTGTTGCAAATCTATTGTATCTACTTACACAGAAAGTCGAAGTCTAACCACAGCCTCGTAGATCTGAAACAGGAATTCAGAAATACGTCCACAAATAGTGACACAGTTGCTGTAGGACAGTGATTTAACTGCAAAATGACATACGTGCTCAGAGAGGAATTGAAAGTGTATTCTTTAAGGTGGGCTTACATTATGATTGACAAGTCAAGTTAGTCAAGTTATGAGTGTGCGGTGTTCTTAGTTTCTCAGTCAAAGCTGAACGTCATCATCGTCTGATGAAGAGCAGGTGTGCTTGAAAAAAAAATCACATTTTTCGTAGGGCAGTAAAACTGGAGCCCTGCAGTGTGAGAACGGTTGATATTTTAAAAGAACTTTTAACAGCTGCTGCTGGTCTGGGTTTGCGCAGCACCTGCCCCCATTCTGATGTGGATGATATGTATATTTTTATAGGTTTTTATTTCATTTGGGCTAATCTGAATGTACTGGAATGCAAAATTAGCAACAATTCAGTTAGCAATAGCCTTAAATCTGTAAATCATTTGCGCTAAATAAAAAGCCACTGTTTTCGGCACACGCAAACACATTCCTCCTCTCCCCAAAAAAAAGAGAACAATTTCAGTTTAATGCCTTCTGCTCATCCTTCATATCCAGGCATCCGATCCACTTAGCCACAAAGTTAATTCTAATTCCTCAGTCCCATAGTGAGGGTAAGAGTCCCACCTTGCTCGGTAGAGCTCAGAGATAATATCACAGGTGGCTCAAGCAGCAGGGGAGCCCCAAATCTCTATTATCAGCCTGAGGGGAAAGGCAGTGAAAGGAGGAGGCAGAGGAGACTGCAATATGGTGAGTTTAGTTTCACCTGGCCTCACAGTTTGACCTCTGAACCATGTGTCAACTCCTCCAGAAGAGCTTAAAAATAATTAAGGAGCAAAAGTCTTCTGAATGGGAAGTAGTTTCAGATAATGACACGCATGCTAAGTGCTCAAAAGTGTATTACACACATTTAATCCAAAAAGGGATGCTGGAACTCTTAAAAAAAACAAAAAAAACAAACATGTTAAACATCAAGCAGAATGGAAGTGTTGACACAAGCTGATTATTGACATCACTGGTATTTACAAATGAGAACTTTTGATGGAATTTGAAACAAGAATACAAAAAAATTAAGAGGAAAAAAAACTGTCTTTGTAAAGTTGTGCTCCACTGTGTGCCACAAAAAAAATGCTTGAATGTACTACAGCAATTCATCCAGAAGAGATTCTCTAATTTGGGCTTCTGACGATGGTGCTGTAGTGTGCTGTGTAACTGCTCAGAATCTCCCGCAGATGTTAAAATGGGTTGAAACCTGGCAACTATAAAGTTCAAAGTAGTTTAATCTCACCCCTCTTGCTTTACGGATGACATTGTCATTCTAAAAGAAACCACTCCCATTAGTGTATAAAAGTTATTGGATAAAGGACTCAGAACCCCTCTGTATTGATTTATAATGACCCTCACAGAATAAGTGGACACAAACCATGTCAGCAAAATGCTTCACAAAGCACAACAACAGTCGTTCAGTTTTTCATTTCATTTTTCACCTTTCTACATATTGATCAAGAAGAAAGGGTAAATCTTCCCTAAACACAACCAAGAGGTTTTCTAAAAATGTACCTGACCAAAAAAAAAAAAAAAAAAACTACACCTTTTGACACACGAGGCATCACCTTTAAAAACAAATATACAGTAATCTTCTTGTAAAAATGCTTTTTTTGGCTGTATGCCCCACAGAGAACAAGCAACCATACTATATGATACATATAAGTATAATTTTAAAAAAAGGCGTACTCATATCCAAAGACTAGAAATAAAGCAAGAGAAACTTTATCTCATTAACCTCTTATCCAATTCATGCTTGTAGAAGGGGCTGGAGCCTATCCCACCTGATTTGGGGCAAGGAGCAGTACACCCTGGTCAGTTTTATTGTAGGTAATATAATTAGATAATATTATAATTTGAACATTTACAAAGCTATTTTATGTGCACAAAAATCCAAAAACCATTATGGTTTCCACACATAAAAAAAAAGTTGAATAATTGTTCTTTTCACTTTTAAACCAAACCAGAGAACAAGTCTGAACTAATAACAGAGTTGTGACATGGTGAATGGATGAGTACTTATATAATGTTTTTCTACTCTATTTGAGAACTCAAAGCTTTTTTTACTACAAGCCTTATTTACCCATTGACACACACACACACACACACGCACACACACACACACACGCACACACACACACACATTCATAAAAGTGTTTTTCCCCTATGCTTTTCAAGGACATTTAACCTAACATTCATAATGACATCTGACATACAGTGACATACATTAAACATCTTGTCACAGCTGACAGACTCCTGACCACTTTATTTACAATATTAAACATATAAAAATATGAAATTTGCTCCTGTTTACAAGATGTTCCCCTAAATCAGAGGTCTTGAACCTGAGGCTCTGTGAAGCTCTTTTCCTATCTCCAGGAGCTCCCTGTGGCTTTGACATTAAAGTATAACAGATAAGCAATGTTTTGTTCTGTCAGATTATTTTTCTTTTGTTATTTATCATTGCTGTGATTCAAAATCTAAAGGGAAAAAAAGGAAAGATTAAAAACTTGCCAAGGAACAAGGACCACAGAGAATTTAACCATGCATGGAAATTTTGCTTACTTGCTTTCACCACCAGAGCTGCTGATATATGAGTATGTATGATCTACGGCTGGACTGAACAGAAAGTGGCCTTTTTCTGTTTTTACTTTTACTGTTTATTTATTTTTATTCAGATCAGATCAGATCAGAGAAGCTTTATTAATCCCAGAGGGAAATTAAGTTGTCATAGCAACACACATACAACAGATAACAGAGCAAACACATAAAAGAAGTGTAGAAAGAGAGAAATAAATGCAATTAAAAAGGACAGTGTTTCTGGGATATTAACAGGTAAAAGATGCTGGTATGCGTGCAAATATATGTTGTGGCTTAGAAAGTGACAGAGTGCAGTGAGGTGTGTTTAGACCAGTTCAGTATGTGCAGGTCTGACTCCAGCAGATAAAACTAATTGCTACATTTTTGTGTGGTTAAAAAAAAAAAAAGTGCCACCTTGTGATATCACTGTATTGTCATGCTATGCATTTATGTTCTCCGGCATGCACAACAACACTGACCCAAGCATGCCTGACAGTTTGAGCAGACTGTCTGCCACCATGTCCACCTACCACTACCACCTACCACTGGTCATGGTGGTTAGGTTACAAGAGGTTAGACCTACAACAAAGCACAGAGCTTTGCAAGAAAACTGTTCCCGCTGTATCACTGAGCACAACCAGGCTATGAAGGCACCCAGAGAAGGAATACTAGGGGATGTGTGACACATAAGCTCATAAATGGAGCACTTGCTAGTTGCACACTATATGAGAGGAAGTGCAGAGCATGGGTGGAAATTAAACAGCCTGGCATCAGTGAGGGTAGCTCACTGGAAAAGGAGGATGAAGGATGAATATTGGCATATTTCATTGAAATACCTTGATATAATTTTGAGGCTATAGCACCCATACCTAACTCAAAGTGTCCTACACAACTTTATAGCTACTGTTTTTAAAAGTAGGTCTATACATGTTAACAGACATCCTTCCCTCCACTTTGCACTGTTTGGTTTTGTTGGTGACAAAAAAATGTTGTTTTTTAATTTCACAAATGCACCAACATTATTGTAATAAAAATGCATGGATTTAAAAAAAAAAGTACCAAATAATAATAACTAACCTGCTGCAGATTAATCACATGTTAAAAGATTAAATTCTCTATATCCATTCATAATGTTAGTATAATTTATGCTTAACAGGCTGTATCACTTTCATTGTAAGGCTCAAATATATTTTGCGGCTGCTGCTCTCTGCCACAGATGAACCACAGGTAATGCCCAGTAGTTTTCAGCCTGCCATGTGCAGCCACAGTCCATACACCACAGTTAGGTTGTACCACAAGGGCAGCAAGAGGAACAGCACAGACAAGAACAGATTATGCACTTTTGCAGTTATTTATGACAGTAAATGTACTCTGTATATAAAGAAAATACATAATAATAACTGTTTAAGTACAACTGAAAATGCTTTTTAAATCGGAATTACACCCTTTTTGTTTTTTGTGGGGTTTTTTGACATGAGCTGGACCCCCAGAGATCCTATAGGGGGGGAGTATAAAAAAATCAATGAAAGCAAACCCAGGAAGCAGGTGAGAGGGACAAAAAAGAAAGAGGAAGAGAAGAGTGGATGAGAGGAAAGAAGACCATAGGGGAAGCTGAAGAAAGAGAGACAGAGAGAGAGGTGGGGAAATGTCTCTTTTTTCCCATTGACCCCCTTCCTCTTCTCCACCGTCCTCCACGCCCCCTTCCCCTCTGGGCAGCCAGGTGGCCAGGCTGGGCACAGACGGCCCTCCTTCCCTTCTCCATGCTGGCCCTGCTGGCCCTTCCAAACACGAAGCAGCAGTAGTGGGAGGACATCAGCCAGACGTGGTACAAAGAAAGGATCGACAAGCAAGCGTTTGAAGGCCTAGCACACACTCACCTTCCACACACTGCACGAGGAGAACAGAGCACAGCCTGGCAAGCTCAGCAAGGTTTTATACAAAAAAAACAACAACAACAAAAAAAACAAACAGATTTTAACAAAATGACAAGTGAGCAACTGTGGGGCATTTCACATGACTAACGAAGCGTCTGATTAATTGGGAAGTGATTCTAACATAAAAATTTGAAATAATAATTAATAAAATTAAATTATTATTGGATTATTTTATGAGACATTATTAATTCATGTCAGATCCACTTTGGCTGAGAGGTCCTTCATATCCAAATCTCCCATAGTGGTCCATAGAAGATGTATTACCCACTAGAGTCCAACCCAATACTGCTCAAGCAAAAAGTGACAGTTTTGCCGTTTAAGGTTTTTCGCCGGCGTGTTGAGGAAGAGGATGTTGCTTATCTACGTTTTAGAGACAAGCAGCAGATTAAAATATAAAAAGCTGTTTACTGCATCAAAAAGTGAAGATAAGTGGCCCAATAATGTGAAAAAAACCAAAAACAAAACACATGACACTTTGGGTTTTTTTTTTTTGGTTTTTTTATTCTGTCCTGAGTGTTTATTCACCAGCTACATAACATAAATCATAAACCTAATGCAGCGCAACTGAAGGTCAGGCAGTAGAAATTTTCCACCCAACCAAAGTCAGTCTAACATGTGACACAAATTCACAAAAGGTGTGTGTTACCTATTTAAGATTATTTTCATTTCAAAGTGGACAAAACTGGTTGGCCAAAGGACCTAAGTAAAGAAGTCAGCTGAAAGAGAACTTGCAGCCTCTAGATGAGCACGCAGGTGGGTGTAGCATGCCATCAATGATGGAAGTGGCCCAGATAAGCGCAGAAATTTGTCCACCACAGAATTTGAGTCTTCCATACCGGTGCTTGGTTCTGCAGTACTTAATAACACCACAGCTCTCCATTTGATAATCATACATAATGGAAAACTCTGTCACTACCTATGTGCAACTCATGACTCTAGTTCCAACCAAACCCTCTTACATAACTTCCTATAAATATAAGATTCATGTGCACTATGAAAAATCAAATCTTACTGGTTCTGACAAATGCACCTAACACTTTTCGTTGCTTATTTGATCTGACAATCTAGTTATATAACCCTTGGTTAGCCGCATTTCCAGGAAACTGCATTTCCATGTTTATCAAGAAATTGTGGGTCACTGCTCTCTTGTAAGAATACTGTGCAGTAATCAATCCACCACCCACACCCTGCACCAACAACCCGAGGACTACTGTAGGAGAGGTCTTGGTCAACACAGCTTACTTGGGTTGAAATCATATTTTTCAGCTTTAACAGGGTCCAGTGTACCCAAGGCTACCATCTGTACTTCCGTGGCAGATGTCTCATGTACTCCATCATCTGGGAGTCCTTGGGCCTTTAGGTCCCATGCTGTCTCTGTGTCAGAGTGAACACAGTAGCCCATTGAGCCAGTGTACTATGGACAAATGGAAGGACAAAACTAAGAGGTCATCTGGATGGACGCGAACAAAGCTTCATTCACGAACACTGTTTATATGCAAAGAAATATAACGATGAATAGAGCGAAAATGAATGCTGGGTTGTTATTTTGCTGCCATGTTCTGCATAATGCAATGCAGTTACAATGGATTGTGTTTGAAACGGGGACATGAATGGGCTGTGATGTGGACAGTCATTACTGACAAGACAGGAAGGCTAGAAGGGAGCTGCCAATGATGTGGTGCGGCCTGCCTCATCCACAAAGTCCCCAGTAGCAGCGTTTAACCTTTGCGGCCCTTGGCTAATTTGCTGCGACTCGCCCTGCACACAATCTCCCCAATAAAAGCTGCAGTCTGAAGCTGAGAAGAATAGGTTTGCAGCAGAGACACTGTAAGGCAACTCCAGCGATCTGAGAAACCACTGTTCAAAAGCAAAAAAACAATTGCAGCCTCATTGCATCAGTTGGATGTTGAGTCCACGGGAGCATTGCTGAAAAATTCGTCATCCCCAAACCAACAAGGTCCTCAAAAGTTAAAACCCAAACAATGCTCTATGAAGTGATTGATCTTTGCAGCACAAACACCATTTTTGGAAAAAAAAAAAAGGAGCCAAACTCATTGTAATTCAAGAGACAGTAAACCACTGGGTTTCCTCTTCTCTCCATTTAGTGCACTGACTTAGCTAAAACACATTTCACTGGATTAATCTGTTCCGCCTGGAAGGTGAAGATAAAATGTACTTCAGGCCAATATCAGCAGGAAGGACAAGGAGGGAGGGATAATCACATGGAGCAAAACTGTATCAGAGACATTGTAATGATAATTATTTATCGTCCCCTGTCAAGGTCAGGATTCTTTCCTCGAGTTGGGAAAACTTTTGGACCTCATACAGAACCGTCATATTTTCTGCTTGCTCATTTTCCCTACTGCTTAATGAGTATCTGAATTGGAAAGGTCCACTGGACAAAGAGACAAAAAAACAACCCAGAAAGCACAAGGTCAACAGCTTGCTTTGTCAACGACCCCGATGAATAAAGGTCTAGATAAAGAACAATGATTAATTGGTTCTGTGCATCAATGCAAGGCAAGGACAAACCTACTAATCAGTAGCACAAAGACAAGCTCCCAACCCCTTAAAGATCGCTGTTGGTCTTTTACTACATCTGTCCAGGCACGGACCCGCATTTGTCTGTACTCGTCACATCATTCAGGACTTTTCCTCATATTTCATACCCATCTGAACTTATCTTCCATGCCTGGAAGGAGTTAGGAGACATTAAAATGATACAAGCTTACAGAGACCTTTTCCAGTCTTGTTTAGGGGTGAGAACGACCTGGCTTCATTTCCTTTGACAGTCAGCGGGAAACAGAGCGGAGGGAGAAGGAGGAGGAATATTTTTAACCAGTACTGCTACCGATGAATCACCTCAGCACCCACTATCTCCAGGGGGCATTCTCTGACGGGTGGGGTGAGAGGTGCTTGTTTCGGGATGGAGGAAGAGGAAAGCCAAACCACACTTACCTAGAGAGAAAGGGAGAGAAATAAAATCAATGAATCATATGACATATTAGACAATATGTGTACGGTAAAATCAAATGCAGGACTCGAAAACAAACAGAAAAAAAAATGCACAGAGAAAGGAAAAAAAGGACATAACAGAACAGCTAGATGGCTATGCACACCTCCCTGCGCCACCTGCTCTGTCCTTTTCAACAACCGTGTTATGTTGTAAAAACTTAATAAAAAGGTTAAAGTTGACTGTTGCTGTAGCATGAATAGATACATTTAGTCAAACAGGCCTACAGTAGTTTACATGGTTCACTGCTCAACAAGGACAAGATCCAGCTGAAGTCTAAATAATCTGGCAATCCATCAGTTAGTCTGCTGACTTGGCCTCTGGGAGCAACAGCCAATATTCCAAGGCTTCCGGTGTAGATGAAAATGCAATTGCTCTTACACTCCCCACCCAAACTGTTTGCATGCATGTAATAAAAAACCTACTCAAAAATGATTTGGGAATAGAATAAGGACTACAAGTGGACTACAAACAGAAACCACAAAGCTATCATCATCTGCTTATCTTGTTCATTGCCCTTTACTGCGGCTCGATGCTTCTGTAGTAAAATGTTTGTTTCCTGGCAGAAGACACAAGCAGTTGTTTCACTCAGAAAGGTGCACATGTACTCTACACTGGCTATCAACAGATATTGTAGATAGCCAATGTGATTAAGAGCTTTGAACAGGAGTATGCAGAACGGACTCCACATGTCATGCTAGAGTTATGCTTCCCCAAAAGTACACACAAAGCCCTTTATAGACACAGATAAGGGTATAATGGGTAGCCATCGACTGAAGAGGCTCGCACAGCAGCCAATTGCACACCTCTCAAATCTTAACAAAGTGTTGTGTGGATCCGCAAATACAAGTCAACAAAGCCAACTGACTCAACTACTGTTAGGACAGAGGTTCAACAGGCGTAAAAATAACAATAAATATGCTACACAAAACTAACAATAAAAGGAAAAACAACAGTAATTTATCATGTTTACTTAGGGGCATCCTGAATAATTGTAACTGTAGCCTGAACCTTGATTTCTGGCCTTGTGAAAAATAAAGCTTGTATATAAGCCCAATCATGTACTAGAAGAACTGTTTCCAAGCAGATAAGACACATTTCAACTTCTACTGGTTAACAATCGGACCATGTTTCAGTGAAGAAAACCAATAATAACAGACATAAAGACTCATTTACAAACACCAGTACCTCATCATGAAGATCAGTGGAACCCACACTTTTGAAAATTAAATGCTGTGTTGTGTATTAATGTGTAAAAGTCTGCAGTACTGCAGAAAGCGCACGTTCTATTTATTGGTAAAAACAGACACACTGCAGAAAAGGCAATCTAAAGCCAAAGCCATTAACCCTTAATTGCACTTTACCGCCAAAGAAAAGCTATATACGTCACATCGATCACTCAGTACCAGTTTTGTATTGGTGCTGTCACTGTCCTCCTTGCCTGGGAAAAAAAAAAATCAATAATTGGGGACTGCAAAACACTGTATTTACAGACCATACTATGACTCACAAGTTGAAAACATGTATAAAAATAACATTTGAGTGTTTTGGATTGGTGTTGATTTTCTTTTCTTGCAAGAAGAAAAGAGAAAGATGGGCTTTTGTATCCAGGTGTAGCACTCTGTGACACTCATGTTTGAGTTCTACTCATGCGTCTTCAAATGAAAGCACGACCGTTAGAAAATAGCTAAACTAAACAGAGTTAAGAAAAGAGACTAAGCATGAGGTATTAATTAAAGGTAAAAAGTTGAAGGAAAGTTACGAATTTCTTAAGAGAAAACACGCCACTTCAATAGGCCTCTCAAGACTCCTTGACAACTCTTATTACAACTGAATGACTACACAATCTGCAACTTCTTATTTCAGATGTGAAAAAGCTTTGTACCACATCAAAATTGTTGGATTTTCAGTAAGCAATGTTGACAGAGAAAGGCAAAATACAGTAAGGATAGGATAACCATTGCTCCAGATGCTACCTGGAAACAGTCTTATTTAAACCTACAGTATGATGTACAGAGGCTGGCATTCTCTGCTCTTGACGCGTGTGTGTCATTATGTTAAGCTCTAAAGTCTCTCTGAGAGGAAAAAAAGGTTAAGGATACCTATGAGCATGAATGCATCAGCAATTGCTCGTTACTGGAGGGACTGTGGCCAGAAATTTTTAACATATCACCAAAACCGAGTCCAAAGGCAACGTTTTAGGATGTGAACTGTGAAGTATAGTGGGAGGAAATCATTCCGGTTGTTTTATTGTATGAGGGACTGGACAGCCTGCAGTCACTGATTCAACAATGAGCTCTGAATCATATCAAAGAACAGTCAAAAGTAAAGTGAAGGGACATCTGTCCAGGAGTTGAAGTGGAACCAGAAGTGCACTTTTAAAAGGATATTAATCCGAACCACACTAGCAAATCCTCAAAGGAATGGCACAATCAAAGCCCAGATTTAAACTCCACTTAAATGTTCAGGAATTACTTGAAATGGGCAGTACATAAAAAAATCTTTTTAAAAACACAATTTGGCTTTTACTTTTAAAGTGTGATCAGTTATTTTTTCACAAGTCGGTGTTACAGCTGATAGAAGAACGGTGAATGTATTCAGATTTTTCTTTTCATAGTTTTATCTGCTAGCACTTCTTTAAAGGGCATCAAAAGCCCAGGAATGTCAAAAATCCAACAATTTCCACACCATACAACATTGACACAGCTGTAGCTCATAAGGCTAGGATAATTAAAAACAAATTCAGCATGACATGAGCAGTATGGTGGGTTCATTAGCACTAATGCATTTGATGTTTACTTTAACAAACAAACAAACGAGAATCTTTTCGTTAGGCTCTTTCGTTAAAAGAGGAGAGTTCCAGCTCTGCAAGTGCAGTATAACATAGAGTGTTGTCTTTTTATATACTAATGTGGGGGAGTTGGCTGTGGCACAGGAGCTAGTGCAGGTCATCTACTAATCGGAAGGTTGGTGGTTTGATCCCTGGCTGCTCCAGTCTGCTTGCCAAAGTATCTTTCGGCAAGATGCTGAACCCCGAATCATTCCTGAAACCTTCATCAGACTGTGGATCTCTGTAAGTGTTAGGAAGGAAGCATTATGTCATAGTTTAAAAAAACGTGCTCGTATGAATGGCTGTGAATGGGTGAATGAGGCACGTAGTATAAAGTGCTCTGAGTCCTCAAGTAGAGTAGAAAAGCGCTATATAAGAACCAGTCCATTTACCATTTAATATTCACATTCATCTGGCACCAATTCCACATAAATGTATCAAGACTTGATATGACTACCTCAGCACTGACTACTAGTTGTCTCTGTCATCCGTCTGACTTTCTTCCACTTTAAGACAAAGGCAGTGCTGTGGGAAAAACACCATACCCTAATCCCCCTGTCTTAGCTCACTCCTTTAATACTATCTATCCAATTTCAAGCCAGCGTAAAACATGGTTAATCGGTTGTGTGGTCATCTATCATGCCGCCAGCCACGTGACTTGTGAATTTGAGAGCGCAGAGAGACTTAACCGGGCAGAATGTTGGGATTTGCCAGAACAAGTTGGCAGGACATGCACCAGCGCACATCACTGGGTTTTTCCACCATGCACGCACGATACCCTCATCTTCACATTTCACAAGTGATTTTGCAGAGCAAAGTTGATCAGAACAGGTTCTTCTTCTTAGAGTACTGAAATATTTAACTGCTTGTGCCAAACATGTACAGTAAAGCCATGAAATTAAAGGTGAAACGTACGAAATTCACCCCCTATTTTATTTACTATTACTAGGCCCACAACCCAGATACACAGTGAGCTACAGAGGAGCAACTGTGTCCATATAACCGATGGAGAACTGTGTCTCCGTTTTAGACATAAATCAACAGGTAAGAGCTTTGTTTTCATAAGATCTGCATTATAGCAGTCGCCACACCAATCTAACTGTCAGTCCTGTGTTTTTATCTTCCCCTTAGGTATTTCAGGCATCTTCCTCCCTTGAGAGGATTTCCAGACCTTCCTGCGGATAAAGACTTAATCTCTCTCCCAGTATCAACACAGAGACATAAATTAGCAATACAGAATGTAAAATGCATTCTTCTTTTCACACTCCAATGATAAAATCTCATTCCAGTTTTATCTGTACCTTAGATTCTGAATTTGACTTGAATCTGAACCAAAAAATGTCATCTCACCGAATGTAATTCTGAGTTGTGTTCAGTGTCTGCTTCTCCAGTCCCTCAAAGTATCTTCAACCTGTAACATATGTGTAAGTGTGGAGCAAGCCTCCAAGGAAACAGGCTATGATTTTGTGTTTTGAAAGGGGTGACCAGTGACTATTTAGTACATTCCTACCAGTACCTTACTTTTGTTGATACTGTATTGGCAATAACTGCAGCATTGCCCACTATTATCCTTCAATTTCAAGATGGAATGACATCTCTCACTTTGTCTTCAGCCTCATGTAATCTAAATAAAGAGTGTGCTGCTTGAAAAGCTGTCAAAATAGAGGCGCTCATATATATGCAAATATGTAATAAATACAATCTGCTGTGCTGAGTGCATGGCTTAAATAAAAGCGATAGGGCAAAGGATGAATGGATGGAAACCCCAAACAGCGCTGCCTGCAGTTATGCGGCAGTTGGCAGGGAGATCTCCATCTCTTTCCTACCCGTGCCTGTGTTGCCCCAGTCACTTGCATGGCCAATCAATCAACAGCACTTATTTTCTCAACAGATGGAAGAATACCATTGCCAAAATTTCCCAGTGCTGCCCCTATGACCTCATGAAGCTCCCCGAGCAGGAGCCCGTCTGCTGTGTCCCGCTGTGACCCTCTCCCAGGGTCATATAGGGCTGGTTTGCATGGACTCAGGAGAAGCAACTGCCACAGGCTTATAGTTATTGAAATCAATTGTGTGCTGTGCTTGTGTACAGTAAATCTGTGAATCTTCAAGTTGCTGCGGTGCATTCCCATTTCAGATTTGTCAACACGTGCACAGCATGAGGTTGAAAGAGGATATGGATGATTACAGTCTTCTTAAGTTCTAATAAGGACTCTGACAGTTTTAAAATGATTAAAAGGGCACTACAACTATAACTTTAAAACTTGCTTAACATACAAAGATGACCCATCATGCTTTACCTTTGTATTTCAGAGGTTCGTTTATGTGAATGTAGAACACTTTGAAAGTCACCGGTTTGGCTCATTTCTGAGTGATTTCAAAATTTTATATTCCATTTCTTTCTCCTGTGTGAAAGAACCTGTTGCAGTTCTGAACAAATGATTTCTTGTTGATTGCTTGTTACATTACAGCAGGGTTAGTTTAGTTTGCTTTAGACACCAATGCCCCTTAGTTAAGTTAAGGAGAAGGTCATGGTAATTTTGCTTCTGCACCACCACAGAGGCTATTAAATTCAACAATCAAGATGTAATTTAAGTGCAGGTTTAATTCAAGGACATTGCATTAACTGTTTCACAGTTAATTGGCTGAATTACATCCATTTTTATACACTGTCCCATATTTTCAGTGGGTCAAAAGTAATTGGGCAAAATAACAAAACATTTAAAGACTGACTGAAGTCTAGAGCCCATTGACATCAAAAAGTGCTGCATTTCTTCCCTTGAGATACTCTGTTAGTCATTTACTTCAGTTGCTACTTGTTTGTGCGTCTTTCTGCATTTTTGTATATAGTTTTGTATTTAATAACTGAAAAGCTATTAAGCTGAGCTAAAACAACTGATTTTATCAGTTGAAAATTATCCCATTTCTTTACATTAAAAGCTCTTGGGTTGCATGTGCAGAATGCCCTGTGCACTTCACAATTCATCCCACTGCGAGCATGCAGTTTAGCTGTCTTCTGTGGTACTCCAGATCTCTTGGTATTGCTGACCAGTGTATTCCTTCTTATTAAGAATGTACCAAAATATCGATGTGGCCTTTCCTAAAGTGTTAGGAATCTATCTCAATGGTTTATTTTGGTCTTTGAGTCCATGGCCTCCTTAACTTTGATTGATATCTCTTTAGACTTCATGTTGAGAGTACCACTGAAAGAAATACCATATGTCATATCAACACTTGGAATCAACTCAAGATCTTTTTCTGCTTAATCTGTCAGGGAATAGCAAGGAAACAGATCTCTCCTGGCATGAAACTGTTTATCAGACACTTGTCCAGATACTTTTGTGCCTCTAAAAACAGGGCACTAGTATAAAAATAGCTGTAATTCCTAAACAGTTAATGTACTTCTATCAAGACTCCCTGAATTAAAGCTGAAAGCCTGTACTTCAAAAGCATCATTCAAAAACTAGATCACTGTCCATATATTTATGGACCAAACTGTATGTCCTTTTCCAAGTTACAAAAGTTCGTCTCCATTTTTCCGGGTTTATGAGGGGGTTAAATTGTGTCTCAATTACTATATGAGGATTTCTTAAAAGATCAATAGGAAAGCTTGAAAATAAGTGGCAATTTTTTTTTTAATTATAATAAATCATAAACGATTTGGTTAAAATTGTTCCCTTGAAGCATAACCAACTACTAACAGTTTACTTGCATAGGAAGATCATTTTTAGCCGACAGGGCTACACTGTCACCTCACAGCAATAAAGTCCTGGGTTTGAACCCCAGTCTGAGCAGGATGTTTAATGAAATGGTCCCTGGTTGTGGTTCTGGGGTTTTATGCTTTTCAGTTTGAGAGTCCTCTTTGGTTTGTGTGTCCTGTATTTGCAATAGTTCTAGAGTTTTCTCCATGAATATTAATTAATTCTCAAAAAAAAAAAATTATTTCAATGAAGCTAAGTTGACTCTCCAGTCATGAGGTCCAAATGGGTTAACCCAAATTTCCTTACAGGGATCAACAGCAGACAAATTACTTTGGCATTTATCCTTTGATACCATTGTTCTGAAAGCATGCTGCCAATTCTTTACACCCTTAAACATTGTTCTGTGGTGGGGTGTGGTTTGTGGCTCAGCTGCAGGGGAGGGGTGGAGCAGCGGGTTCAGGGTGTGGTGTCAGGGGAGGTTGACCCACAGGGCTGACCCCGATCATCTAATCATGACTTCCCTTTTGAGTAGGACGCCGAGACCTAAAGTGTGCTATGTGCGCTGAAAAGCTGCACAACCAAGAGAGTGGAGATAAAACACTTTAAATAAACTTGCTGTGTGCATCAGGGACTTTGGCACATGCTCGTATAGCTACATTGTTATAGGATGTTTTTACTCTCCCGAAGTTGTGAAAGGATGAGTGGCATTTAAAACTTAAGCCAGTTAATCTATCATCTCAGCATAATTGTTTTTTGCTCTGTAAGCAACTTTTACCTGAAATTCTACACTGCAAACGCTATTGAACTCCCTTTCTATTCCTTCCATGCATTGGTGGATTTAATTTGCCTACAAGTAAACCAAAAGAAATTGATATTTCATGTGCAATCCACACAAATGTAATGGCGTTACAGGGCTCTTGCATTATTAAGAGCAATGCCAGGTAGAAAATGCTAAGTACTCAAATTATTTACTTATCGAGTCAGCCACTTAAATTATTGACACTCAACTTGATTTAAAATGCATTTAGTGCTTAGACACAGTCAGAACTCCCCACTGTATGCATACTCACAAAAAGAAAAGAAAGAAAATTACAGAAAATTTGTATTGTTTAGAGAACAAAAGTGTGTAGCCTGGGAAGCACCCTAAACAAGCATATTACAAGCCAAATTTTGTATTCCTGCCCTGCAGGAGTCACTGTTACATAATACTGCTTGAGCATGAAGGTTCTGTCCCATTTATACCCATCACTGCTTGCTGTAAGGGATTCACAACCATTTCAAATATATCGACTTATCATGCTTCATGGAAAAAGTTCAAATGTTATGACTCTGCTGCTGACCTCATGCATATTTTTAAAGGTCTAATTTCTCTCGACTTTTTAAACTGACTGCATGATGAGCGCCTACTACATTTTAAAAAGGTTCCTTAACCATTACTTCATTTCTGGTAGAAAGTATCAGAGGGTAATTTAAGAAATAAAAACCCACAACTCTGAATGTGCACATCTCATTTTTAGTGTCATTGTGTTTATGGGTATGAAATATGAATCTCTTTGTAATTAAATGTTCTCAAACATTCACTCGCAGTCAAGGAGCTAATCAAATTAAAGATAACCAGAGGTTCTGTATCAAACAGACTCCTTTTGCACATTTTGCTGAGCATGCACATCCAAGTCTCTGTTCCTTTACAATCACACACTCATTAACTTTTAATCCCAGTGTAGCTGTCTTTGTAAGATGCAGTGTTCTAAGCATTCTTTAGCCTACCAAGTCTTTTGAGTTTTACAGATGAAAGAGAACCAACCTCCCATGCAGGCAATGAAAAGTAGAAAAGTGTTGTTTGTGTCTTGTGTGTCACAGGCCAGGGTCTATAGGTTTTATTGGTCAAATCTCCTGCACAGTTCCCCCAGTGGTATGAAACAGCTGTTACAGTGTGATGGGCCCAAAAAATGAAAAAAAAAATAAAAAAAAAAAATATGCAGGGCAGCTTACAGTCCTTGTAACACTGCCTCTCATAAACCCCATGGCCTAGAATAAAACTGCTGATTAATAGCTTGTGCACATTAAAAGCACGATCGGGTTTGAGAGTGCCAACTGTGCTTTTGGCCCCAGTGTACACTGAAATGCAAGGCGGTTCTGCGCAGGAGTGAACGGGGCACAAAGCAGGAATGTGGGGTAATATAGACAGCCTGTGCGAATTTTAATGAAACAGCAGGATTGGTACGGGATGTTATCTATAATATGAATTTCCAAATCATACAAATGCAAATATATAAGTTGAATGAGAGTGAAAGATCTGAAAGCCGAGGAGCCGTTAAAGCAAGCCTAGAGGGTTTTACAAGGGAAATTATTTAGGCATGAACAGTAATACAGTCCATTACATTTTATGAACTCAATTACCTCAAAAAGGCTGACTTCTTGTAATGACACCAGTCTAACCTCTGTAGATAAACTCAAGATTGAATTACCTTTACAGCAGAATTTGTGGATTTGTTGCAAGTGAGCTTGGTTTAGCTTTATTTTCCCAGTGGAAACAGGAAATGTCATTAGAGAAATAAGTATGTGTAGTGGTGTTTAAAATGAGGATGAATCTTGGGCTCATGAGATATAACTTTCCAGCTGCTTTAGCTTGCAAGTGGTGTTATTTGTTGTCGTGCTTCTTTATGGCATCGGCTAAAACAAGAAAGCTGCTGCCTGATTTGTGCCCTTGGCTGTTTAGACGTACATGTGCGGTTGTTGAATTTGTGCGCAGGGACTTATACCGTCCTAGTAGCAGTGAATATCTGCGAGGGAAATAATATAATTTGCTCATGAGCATGTTTTATCACACTCATGACAATAATCCGAACCCCTGTTTCAGAAGTCCCATCGACCCCGTTTCTTGTCTGTTTCGTTTCTGTCTATTCGGTGAGAAACAGACGCATAGCGAGATAAAAGTCTGGCTCTTCGTGCCTTTCACTGAGGCCTGGATTGCTTAAAACTTCTCCAATAGTGAAAATCAACTCGACTCTCTAGTGTCTACAAATCGACATATTCGAGCTTGGGCCATTCAGTATCAAAACCCATCTGGATTTTTTTTCTTGGCAGCTAGAGTTTAGGAGCCCTTTAAGCAATGAACATGGCAGCCTGAGGCATGGATCGAGGGCTGAGAAACTCCCAATGCACAAGCAGAGGCTGCAGTCACCTCCAAGAGAATTCTCCCGAGACCAGAGGAGGGAGGTCCTGAAAAGGTCCTGAGATTTAACAGAAAGTGCCAGCGATGATAAAGTATACCGCCAAAAAAGAAGAAGAATTTACAACTTGCTGGGCCCACGCTGTATCCACGGGGAGTAAATGAAAACAAGGTTAATACATTCGGCTCTTATTACCCACGCTGGTAGACAAGCCATCAGCTGTGTCGAGAGGCAGAAAGGCAAGAAATCAAAACAGCAAGCGATATGCCGGCTGGTACACAATAAAAATCGTGCAACCAAGGAAACCTACTAGGCCTGCTCTTTGGTAATGACTTATAAAGCATGGTGGAAAGACTTTGTTTCTACAGTGAATGAACCCAGACTGAAAGGTCTGCTCTTCTAGTAGGTTTAGTGACTTCTCTGTTTTCCATGACCTTCGATAGCTGGTGGAGACACAGTTGGAAAAATGTCCCAACAAAACAAAGAACAAAATGTTTTCAGTCCCTGTTGGCTAGTCAACCATGGGTGATTGTTTCCAGATTACAAGAGTGCCAAGAAGCCCCCTGTGACCTACAGTGTAATGGCATGGGTCTTTAATCTCCTGTTTTGTTCCCCAGATAGTGTTGTCTTAATAAGTGGCGTGTCTGTGTTTGGATGTAATACCCTCTCTAATAAGACTTAAGCTCCCTTCTCTTTGGATGCCAGCTTGGAGCTCTAGAGTGTCGCAGTGTGAGGTCAGACAGCTTGATTCCCAGATCTCACACACCCAGATGGGCGACTACGACCAATTGCTCCCATGTCAGTCACGCTGACCCGTCAGCTCCGAGCTTAAACAGTGGGGCGGCGGCAATCCTGCTGGCCAGCAGGGGTCCACTGACTCAGCATGGCAAATAATCTCTCAACAAGGGTTGCTGCTCCTGTCTAATGTGCATATTAGTCATATGGGCACATTAACAGTTAGAAAAAGTAAAGAGGGAGATTTTAAAAGCACAGTTGGACTTTGGCTTTATAAATGTCTATTGATCTATTCTACCACAAGCTCATCATTATGCATTCATTTTTTTAATGGTGATGGATCACAGGCAAAAACACAGCTATTGATATTAAAACAGATCTTTGCTATTTTTACTTTAATGGATATAAATCATCTCTGCAAGGTACCTTTTCCTCTTTACTCTTGCCTCTGTCTATGGTTTAATACAGGTATTAGATCCGTATTAGCATAAAAAATACTTACATATCATATTTATACAATGCTAGAAAGTAAACAGTGGAGAGGAGACAAAGATGAGCTGACCTCAAACGAATGGAATTCACAGTTTACAAGGATATATTGATTGCTCCTCTTATTTGAAAAAGCCTTTACACCTCTTGCTGCCACTTTTGTGACACCATCATATAAGAATGTAACCGTCAAACTAAAAAGATTGGTAAACTCAAACAGGAATGAATGCAAAGGTGGAATGACCTCTTTACTTTTGCCAGCAATTATTGACTGGCCCATTTAACACAATCTGCACAAATCAGTGGAAGTGAATTCATCCCCCAAAGCGACTCTTCCTATAAAACCAATACCCCTACACAGCATCCCCCTCCGCCCCCTTACCCCAGCTGCACCTGGGAACAAAGCCCATTATTGCTCCTCTGAACGTAGATGCTGTGACAGGTAAATGTTGTCTCTGAAGAAAATGTCCCATGATGACAACATTCACTGCAGGGTAACTATTATCCCTGATTCATCATTCTCATACACTGCGGAGGTTTGCGTATTTCTTGCCTGCAGCTTATCAGCAGCAGCCATTCTCTCTCTGCCTTGTGCTCCTCTT
>VVHJ01009825.1:6110-17196 GCA_015107715.1 Tylochromis polylepis | reverse complement strand
GTGTGTGTGTGTGTGTGTGTGAATGTGTGTGTGTGTGTGTGTGTGTGTGTGTATCAGAAGAGCCACCATCACAGCAGCCTGCACCTGCTCTGCCTGAGGCCCGACTCAGTTAGCTATAGGAGCAGCAGCACGATGCAGAGATGGAGGAAGGAGAGGATGGAGTGGCAGAAAGCTTGGGGAAATAGATCTGTCGGTGTAAATGTCAACAGCTCAGCTCAAACCAAGTATAGTTAAGCTGTATTGCAGTTGAGAACCTAATATGAATTACTATGAGTTTGGAGCTGTTGAACTAGCTGCAATGCTATAAATAATACAATGTCCCAGTTGTGTGGAAGAAAATGCTTCACAGTAGGAAGTTTGTGTGCAGGTTCGGCTGTATCCTTCCACAGGTCTGCTTAGAGCAGGCAGCCCGGTGAGGTCTGCTGCTGCTGCTGCTGGTCAGAGACTGATGGACACATGCAGTCATGTTCACTGACAAGACTCAGCCATGGATAATTTCACATGTCCAAATGCCAGCCAGTATAGCTATGTTACAATGACGTCCCCGGGGCACACACGGTTGTAAAACATGCACGGCCCAGCGGCAACAAACAAGAAGTATTCAGCGTCTGTAAAATATAAAACAGCGCGCACATTCATTACACCGCTCAACATTTTGACTCAGCAACTTACTAGCTGAGCTCCATACAGAGATATGGGGCTGCTGAACTTTTCTGTGCTGGTAAAGACAGTATTTTAGCCTCATTCCCGGCGAGGACTGTAACTACTACTTTCTGTAACTGACGATTTTTCATAGGAAGACACAGAGTGAGGGGGAGGGAGGGCCTCTCCCGATATGTAAATTGGGAGGGTAATTTCACACATGAACCATTACACCAACTGTTGTGTGCCAAGTTACATTCTTTTGTTCCGGTGACTGATCATGTATGTTTTCTGAAGCACTCACTGAAGCAGCTGGAATGAGTGTGCATACCATTTTTTTATTTTTATTGCAGAACACAGAGCAGCGCTACTATACATGTTCCCGTTCTGCATCATTTCATCATGGAGGACACCCAAACAGGTGGCAAAAAAGGCAGAAAACACACTTCACGCAGCTATAAATTAAAACACTGCTTAAAATAATGTAACATCACACCGCAGACATTGTGTCTAGTCAGCCCCTGTAGCAGTGTTCAGCCTTGTACAATATATTTAAACAGCTAAGAAGCTGCTGATGCTTGAGATTTCACAGCGGAACTGGAGCACTCTCCAGACTGCTGAACAATGCCGCTCTATTGTGGCCTCTGACCTCAGCCACAGGAATATAGATCAGCGGAGAGAAGTGGAGGAGGGGAATAACAGGCTGCAGGAGGAAAAGGAGAAGGCAAAACGATTCGCTATCTGATGGATTATAATATCGCACGGTTTGCATCATTTATATCCTATCTGACACGAGGCTATCGCTCACTTGTCAAGACGACATTTTTCCAAGAGACATCAAGACAAATACCAAAAAAAAAAGAGTCGCAAACGCATCAGGATACACAAGTTGACATGCACATATTCACTTACAGATGTATCATTTTTAAGCAGTGATATATTACAGCTGGAAGTGCTAAGGTCACTGAAATGTAAGCTACATTTTTTTTACGCACAAAAAAGTATTGTAAACTTTTTTCACAGTTGTGGACAGAGAGAGGCCAAAGTGAGACAAGGGGACATGCGAACGCTGCCTTATGCTGTAAGTGGCTGTATCTCTATTAGACTGCAACAGAAACCCAAGTTTAATATATAAAATCTATGAGGCATGAGATCATTTGAGAAGAAGTATGGGGGTTTGTTCAGTAGTCCTCATTACTGACTCCATCTCATCGGGCCTGTCAGTCACCACCTGTCTGTCTGCCTTGTTAAAGAAACTGGAATCGTGAATCTCCCTTAGGAGACAAGCCCGCTGAGGATATGGCAGTGCTCTTGGCCCACATATCTTAGCAGCTCCAAACATATGGCTGACATAAATATCCCAGTATAAGCCTCATATAAATATATCCAAACTTACAAGAGGGAGTAGCAACTAAACTGAGCCTTGGGAAGCGGAGACAGAAAAGGCTCAATGGGTCGTGCCCAGCGCCATTTCTCGTTCCTTTCTGTGGGATTTTACAGCCAGCAATAAAAGCCTTTCTTTGCTACCCTCGCCATATCCTATGTGGCAAGAAAAGCAAGGAGAGGCAGGGCCAGCTAGGCCAGATTGATGGTGAGGGGAACTAAAACAATCTGCTCTGGTTTTGGTTGTTTCTGTGACCCCTGGAGAAGCACTCTGCTGAGGCTGTTGGTGTGTGTGTCTGCTACACAGCCTGACTATAAAAACAGTGCACAGCACCTATTTCTTTCTGACTTAAGAGGCGAGAGGGGCTCAAGCTAATCTTGTTTGCTTCTCTCTTACACTATGTGCCATCTGTCCAAATGGGCAGTGATCATGAAGATGCAGGGGTTAATTAAGTTATGCTCTTTTTTTCACACTCAATAATCATCAATAATCTCCTAAAGGACAAGATGCTGACCACTCAGGAGGCTGTCAATCCATGGAATGGAACGGCAAGTCCAGGCTTAAGGGCAACAGCTAAGCCATGGACACACTCCTGGAAAATTGAGCCTTCAAAGAAGGGCTTATGAATTCCATCTCTGACAATAGAAGAGATGGAATTAGTGAGAGTTAGGGGCATCAGTATGAGACAGGGTGGTATTAGTGGTGCTCTTCACACGTCTCCATCCAGGCTGGATCACAGGCCCCCTTTGGAACACACTAGAAGTGATTGTCTGTCATAGCACACAGACTGCATTGGTTGGAGACAGCTGCAGGGCCTAGAGACTGGGCCCACTGGAAAGCGTCCAGTGTGGAGTTATAAAGGAATGTAGAGACTGTGGTTTTGGCAGCTGCACTCTGATAAATGTTGTGAAACAGAGAAAAGTATGCATGTTTTAAGGCCATATGCTGAAGGGATGTGGCTCCAGTGCCATTGACAGTCCTTATTTAAAACATGTTTCACCCAGATTATGTCTAAAGTGCTGGCTCTCATCAGCATGCACAACTGAGTACATAATACAGAAGCTTAACTGATGAAAAGACTGCAAAGAATAGAGCTTAAGTCCTACAGAGGACTGTTCCACCTCACAGAAAAAGAAAATGTGTTCCAATTGATGTGGTCCATCAAGTCAGGTCCGCCTTATTCCCCGCGGAGGCACCCAGAGACAGGCACCTTCTGAGCCCCAAGAGCAGCTGACCACACCTCTGGAACAATGACCTCAATAAACTCAAACATGGGTCCATTTGCTCAAACAGAATCACTGGAGGGAGAAGGAATGGTGTAGCAAATCAGAAATGAGTGCTCTGAGGCTCGGAGGAAAACATTACAAATGGACTGTTCTACACATAAATCAATTCTTGTATTTACCACTTGCTATCCAAAAATCCATCTCAACACTCACAGTGGAATGTGCAGGTCCCAGGAATGAGGATTAATGAGAGCAGGATGGCCCAGTCACCATTGTCTCTCCTGTTGTATTTTGACAGCACACTCCCTGGAGTGCCTTACCAGGCATATGCCTGCAGACCACTGCGTCACAGTACGAGAAAGAGGATGCCTAGCATTCCAGGAAGCTTTTCTTTCTGTCCTCCATCTCTGTCCAGCCCTCCCAGCGGGAGGCAGAGGATCGGGATTAACGGAGCAAGTGCGGCACATAAATGTCAGCAGTATTGCTGAGTCGATGTTCCCCACGCTGCAGACCTCTTTACTTGACCCAATACCCCGACCCCATCCTATCTTTCCACTCCCCAGAGGTGGACGGGGCAGCAGGCTGGCCACGTAGCCACATCCAGTTCCGCTTGGCATGCTGGGCCGTAAATACAGCGCAATATCAGGAACAGCAGGTGCTATCACTCCCTATCATTAATTATACCTGCTGCATCACTCTAGGGCCTCTCACTCCTCAACTCCACATCTCCAAATCACCATCTCTTACACCCTCTTATTCTTAGCTTGTCCCCATTTTCCCTCCTTCAAATCCCAACCACCTAAAAATACCATCAAGCGCTACAGCAATCCCATTTCTTCTCTGCAATATCCACCGAGCGCTCTCCTTATTTCCTACAGAGCCTACAATCTAGACCCCCATTCATTTGTTCCCTGATGTATTTCAATCTTTGTCCAGCACTCTCGAGTCCTCCCAAGTGAGTCCTCCCTCCAGTGACAGCTATGCTGGTTTTCTTTGCTCATCAGATATGTGTCTTTCAATGCTGTTTTCACATTTACATGGGTGTTTCCTGCTTTTAATGTATTCCAAAACTGATGTGCTGCTGCCAGCCATGAGACATCACACGGACTGATGGAGAACTGGGAGGAGGAGATAGCCCTTTCCCCTCCACCAGTGAGCTCATAAATAATACCAAATCAAAGAGGAAAAGCAGCAAGAGAAAATCCTGGAGGTAAAAAGTCAATGAACATGTCCAGAGATGTACAAGCACGTCTGCTGATGGTAAAAGTCAGACTTTGAAATGAGTCTTGCCACAGAAATATGAGCAGGGGATCCTGTCCATCTCAGGTGAGAAGGCATTATGTCAACTGTGTGGAACCCACAGAAACACCTGGCATGACCATAAAAACAACAAGTAACTTCCTTTGGACTTGGTCACACTGCCACAAGGTATAATGTGAACTTTAAATGCAGGGACTGGCTTTTTAAGACCACCAACAGGTTGTGAGCCATTCTGCCCAAGAAAACACGGAGTGACCATGACTTGAAAACACATTTGGCAGCAAAGAAAGTTGAGTTCTTTTCAGCAAAAGAAATTGATGGGTAAGGAAAAGAACTTAGTTTTCCTGCCAAGTCCATAATTAATGTCCAAAGCTCTTTGGAGTTGTGTGCACAAACATATGGAGACACCAAAAAACAGCTTTTTTTGATATCCACTGTCTTAAAAGCAACACTCCCACAGGCTCTTCATTGTCTGGGTGTAACTTGGTGCCTTAAAAGTGCCAGTGCAGGCACAGTGCCATCTCTTACCTGACTTACTGAGTTACCTTTCCCTACAGGACAGGCACAGATGACATTCCTTAATGCTTACTTCCCTGTATGAAACCCATCCAAAAAGGACTGCAGTGGCTAGTGCTGTACAGCCACAAAAATCCGCACAGCATTTTTTACCCTTGCAAGCAAAACATAAGTCGTTCTTCAAACAGAAAGGAGATTTTCAAGACCAACAAAAAATAAACCATCTCTGTGGAATATAATGATTGTCACTACATACACCCTTACTCAAACAGTATTGGAAATTAAAGTCTAAAGCAGCCTTTAGTCATATGCTTTCCCTTCCACATTTTAAGCTTGTATGACATGGTCTTTCTTAATCAGCTCAGTTGTTCAAAGCAACTTTGTCAAATCAATAGTTTATCACACAATCCCCCCGAATGAAAGCATTTTTACGCTCCTTTCTTTCCAGAACAGACAACCAGCTCTGCCAGCAACATTTCCTCTCTCCTGTTCAACATTGCAGATTAAGAATTTTGACTCATTACTATAATCCATTAGGAGGAGGTGGATGGGACACTCAACCTGAATCAATATGACTCTCCTACACTTTCTATTGATTGCTAACGCTCTACAAGTGTAGCAAAGAGACAGAAAGAGAGGCTGATAAACACGAGAGCAGGGACCTCGAGGACTGTTTGTGAAATTAGTTTGTGTGCACTTTCTAAAGTGAGCATTGAATTCAAAAGAAATTGCTTTCTCCACAATATGGAGCACAATGGCTGCTTTCTATTCCAGTATGCGGCATGGTTTTGGTTTGTTTGGTTTGTTGGTTTTTTGTTTTTTGGGGGGGGTTTTTTGCACTACCTTATTTGGAGAACATCTTTGGCAGCGTACCAGAGTTCAGGGTGAACAGACAATGTCAGACACACAAAAACACAAACACACACTATTTGCATGGCAATTCAAAATATTGAACACTGCTCTGTGGGTCTGCGTTTTCTGCTCTAAGTGCTTGTGCTCATCTATATGCATCAAGCATCCTATACAACCAACAGGTTAATTAATCAACATCAGGCGAAACAGAGTAACCATTTTCCTCTTTGAAATGAATCCCCAAAATGAGAGATCTGGTGCAGCTCATCTCAGTGAAATCCATGAAAAATGATCTACATATGACAGACAGTGTATCTTTATGGTGTTTTCAAGTTGAGTACACATGACTGGAGGGCTCAGGGTAGGAATCAGTTCCTGCAGTGTGGAAAGGCTTTTAGTCCTCAAAGGGGGGAACCTAACAGATGATTCTGGCAGACACACTGCACAGCTGTAGAAATCATTACGACGTGCTCGCAACATTTATATTCTGTGTTGATAATTCAACATTAAGGAGCTTGGGTTTTATAATTTGCTTTCATCTCATCTTTCAGGAAGAGATTAGCTACATTAATGACACTTGATGGAGAACAAACAACACAGAGATCTAATTTAGGAAATAGCACTGAAGACCTACAACCAGCACTAGTTGGTAGTGGTTACACTGTTAATTTACCAGTGCCCCGAATAGCCACAAAGACAGATCATCATCAAGTTGCAGCTGAGCAGGGGAAAAAAAGATCTGGGCCAGGAGGAAAAATCCTGCAAGTGTTTATGCTGCTGTCGAACAAAGTCTTCTGAATGATCCAAAACAGCTGACAAATGAAGGAAAGGACTTACTCATCCTTTCATTTTTTTTCTCTCCTTTGAATCCAGACCAGAGTAAAGCTGCTTCTGTAAAGGGAAAAACTGTTTCTTGTCAGACAAGTGCCCCCTGCTGGTAAAAATCCTAAACTTGGGCATTTTTGTGCTACTATTTTTTCCCCGTTTTTTTTTTTGTTTTTTTTTTACAAACCCCAGATGATTTTCAGATATTTTCCATGCTGTAATACCCCACGGCTATGAAAACTGAGCAGTGATAGAAAGCAATAACAATACAATAACAATACAACCTTGAGAGTAAATGTATATCTGATCATAGAAACATGAGACCTGGACACATGTTTTAGTAATCCTAAAGAGAAAATAAAATGCAAAAAGAGACATTTAAGAAGTGGTGCCGGTTTATTCTGAAACTTTTAGCAGAATGTTTCTTTTCTTTTTCCACCCACTTTTAAACCTGACGAGATTATTTTTCATTTTGACACTTGATTGGGCGATTTATATTCCCACAACTCCAGAGGTTCACTGCCCCACGCATTAATCACTGATGTCTTGATTAGTCCAGATCAGGAATGCAAGGCTGTCGGATGTTGTAAAGAGGTACAGGACATACGTCGTGTATGCCCTGTACCCTATACCCTGTATATGGGTTAACATGGTCTTCGTCAGTGCATAACACATTTTACACCCCGGCATGTGCACTAGTAATGTGAAATTAAATTACATGTTATAATTAACACGTGATTACTGTCCTCGGAATCATTAAAACGGATTTTCTGTGGCAGAAAATATCCAGAGAGATCAAAGTGTAACGGAACAGAAACTCGCTCGTCCTTATAAACTCTGCTTTGGCTACAGTTTAATATAGTTTAGTGCAGCACAACGCTAATGTGATTACTACTATAGGTGTAGCCGATCATTTGTAGTAAGCGAGCAGGCAGAGCGGCAGTCTGTGGCCGAGCCCCTCTGGCCAACTTGTGATCTACTAGAGAAACGTTATCATTAAAATATCTCAGAAACACTCACCTTCTTCCGGGGCTGCCATTTCATCATATTTGTAAACCAAAATGGAACAGCATTAAGATATTATATGAGAAAGGAATGTAGATTCAAAGAAATCCAGAGCGCAAGTCATGCTGCCTCTCGACTTCCCTCGATTTTGCAGCAGATTTTCTCCAAGGAGCTGTGCATGATGGTGTGCGAGTCTCAGCTTTGCGGCAATTTCGGGGTAGACAGCACAGTCAACAGAAATCACAGAACGGTTAAATCCACAACTGAAGCTCGGAGGATAAATCAGAAATACATTGTGTCAACTGACATTGTTTGGGTGAAAGGTTCCTGTGCGTAAATCCAAAGTAGGTGTCCGTAATGAACCCGGTCCTTCTTCACTCGGCACGCAAGATCAGCGCCACCGGGACCAATCGGGATCTTGTCTCAGGAAAATTTACTATGAAAGTTTTGTCTTAAAAAAAAAAAGAAGAAGAAGAAGAAGAAGAAGTCGTCCCTATAAGTAGGTTACAAAATTTAGTCCAGCGCGGTGTGAATAAACTGTGGCCAATCTGTCCTAGTCGATGCGGAGGAGAACACAGGGAAGCGAAATGAGTACCACAATGCAAAAACACTCATCACAAGTGGTCAAATCCCGTTTTCCAGAAGCCGAAACACACTTTTGGAAGTATTCGTGGAGAAATAGTCACACAGAGGTCGGTGGAGACGGCGCGACAGGCAAGGATTACTTTTATGAGAGGGGGGGGGGTTCAAGCACCAAAAAAAATCCCTGGAATTTCTGCAGCTGGAAGGATATCCTGGTTCACGCAACAGCAAAAAAGAAAAAAAAAAGAAAAGAAAAACTGGACTACAGCTTTCTGATGACTTCCTTCCCTGCGCTCCTCCAGCCTCACAGTTTAGAGACTTGTAGCAGTGGAGCTGAGCGGTGGTAAGATAGCAGGGTCATAGCGCCGCCGACCAACGACTTGCCAAAAAGTGCGCTTTACGCACTTCGATGGTGCTGCCACCCAGACAGGAGGCGGGCTGTGGATTGGTGCGTCCCTCAAGGACACGTCCCTTGATCCTAAATCCCGGAGCAGTCTCTGTAACCACGTGCCAATTGCTGTGGCAGCCCAACATGCTCTAAATACAGGACAGGGTTTTGTGATTTGGAGGGAATGCCCTTGTGTCAGTTTAAGTTGTTGGTATAGACTTCATACTCCAACAAACATTAGTCACACAGAAGATGATTAAAGCTGTTCAGTTCAGTACGCATTTAAAGAATATGTGATTATTTTTCTCCAAAAATCTCCTGTGACCAGGTCCCTACAAACTAAATGAGTCTGGAATACTTTACTAAAGCCAAGAGGTGGGTGTACCTAACATCAAAAACAAACTCTGCAGGTTAAATGTTTGGCATCAGCCACTACTTTTTATTTGAATACAATTTTACAAATTCTTAGAAGCATAAATGGAAGCTAAAGTTTGTTTTTGTGGTCTTTTGTGATAGCCTTTGCATTTGTGTATTCCCTTTACTGTGGGCTGTTTTTTCAGCTGCTTATCTGTCTGGTAATCATCTTTGCTCACAGCAGGGATGCATCCATTGCTTTCTCTTTCACATTTTCTGTGGCGCTGTGTTCACTTTTGTAAACAACAGCCAATCAAAATGTAGGATATTTTTTAAATATGTAGGATAATGGGACTGTAATGCTGTGCACCCCCAAATAAAGTGGGATGGATGTTGACCTTAGGTAACTAAAAAATTTAAGTGTCCAACCTCACACAAAGAAAAATGATGGAGTGAATCTGGTTAGCAGGTCATCACAGTATAAACTGGCGTGAATAAGCTCACAAACTTCAAATAAGACTCCGTAGTGCTGCTGCATGAGCTTGCTGCCTTGATCACTCTAAATAGAAGCTACTGTCTTTGATTATTTTGAATATTTTCATGGCAAGAGGAGACTGAATTCAAGCATAAAGGGTACAATTTACAAAGGACAGAGAGCCTTAGACACTGGAGACAGCTACAGCCCTGTTTCTATACACTTTACGTGTTTTTTTCCTGCTGAGAGAAACTGCCACAATAAACTGTGCAATATTTTACTGCACATCAGAGATCTGACATTATTGGTGAGCCCGGTTTAAAAATAACTGCTTCTTTAAAATTAAGAACAGAGGAATTGATAACACACAACACACTGGAATCACTATCAGAGACACAGTGAAGAAGAATGACTGTCAGCAGGTGGCGTGTTCAATTATCCGTGAGTGTCTCGTTCTGCCACTGGACTTTTACCAGTTTCATCAATGGCATGGGTTTGTGTTTACTTCTAATCTGCGATCCAGTTTTATAAAATAGTATGATTAATAGTGCTCTTTCAACAATAGTGTCATGAGGGGCTCAAAACTTTTACAACAGGTCAGGTATTCATTTATAATAAATATTGCTTTTGTTGCCTGATAATAAAAGAGGAACAACAAAAGAATAAAACTAAAAATAAACATCAGGAATACTCAGAATTTTTCAATCAGTGCACCATTGCTATCATCAGAAAAACATATCTAATGATGCTGAACCCAGCTCCTGCAGCAAAAACATAGACTACTCATCACCAGATACATGAGAGCAGTAAGAGAGTAACAATAAAAGCCCCTCTCTTCATTTTTCAGAAATGAGCTCAAAGTAAGGGGAAAGCTGGATTAAAGAAATGGTCAATATTGAAGTGCGTGTGAAACCAGTTTAACCAGTAGGCCTGTGATTTAAATTGGTTTAGGTAATTGACTCTATGGAGCTGTGAGTTTGTCAATAAGCTAGTGTGTCTTCAGGGTCAGCTGGGTCCGCAGTGCACCTAGGGGTCACCAAGATAACAAAAGGCGGCAGGAGGAGGGGCGAAGCTGACATATGGCCCCATGGACAAACTCCTGCTGTGCAAAATGAGTCCATGAAACACTCGGATGAACGTAAATACTGTCACTGCATCCGCATCCACAGCTGGCACTGTGATCAAAGCATGCATTTGTAGTCAAAGAGGTGAGAGCTATGTGTGCCTATATTATACAGTGTCTATATTTTTCCCGAGCTTGTATTCCCATGGCCACAAATGACTCCTGTTGGGTCTGTGCAGCACACCACACCACTAAGATACTATTTACACTTGTGTTCTTTCATCCACACACGCACGCTCACACATTAAAACCCACTTTCTAAAGCAGGTTTACACAGGAGATTGTTTCATAAAAGGCGTTTTTGATGACCAATCAAAGGCCAGCTCAGCGCGCTGTTCTGCAACAGCCTGTCATCTGGCATCTCCATACAGAAGCAGGCTCCCTGTGCGTGCCTCTGCTTTCCCAATCACAGCCGCACAGGAAATCAGACTCCAGCCTTCAGAGGGAAACAACC